>JALBCR010002653.1:0-128836 GCA_030710515.1 Abscondita cerata | reverse complement strand
AATTACGCATTGCTACCATAAGTATCAAGGGTTTCTTACTTTGCACCATTATTGCTATCTCGCTTAAATTATGAATTAAACTTTGACAGTTTAAATATATTATTCCCGGCACACAGTTCTCCTCGATATAAAAAATCAATCTTGTTTCTTTCAGCTTCAGTTCCTCTTGAACACTCGACACTCTTTGTTCCATGCTTCATGTCCTATATCCAAATTTATTTTAAGATTTTCAACCGCCAGTTTACAATTTATGCACTTTACGTCTTTTGTTCGGCTTTGCATTCTTTTTAGTTCGTGCTCCGGCACATCTAGGACATGCCAGCGTATTTCTACATTCTTGCTTGATTTATGTCCATAACCACTAACTTATAGCATCTTCGCACATTTACGGCATCATAAACTCTGCATCTATCCCACCCTATGTTTAATTTTTCATTTCTTAGAACCGACTCATACGTTTTTCCATCAACTTCGACTAGACCAAAATTTTCGATGGTTTTTGTGCTCCTTATTTACGTATACCACATTTATAAATGAATCCTCCAAGACAATTTGTTTATTTTGAGCCCTTATTTTTCTTCAATTTCACTGGTAGTTAGCTGTTCAGTCATTCCCACTATTTTTAACTTTGGTGCTCTATTTTTTGGCACTTTTACTTTGTAGTTGCTACCTAATTTGCTTTCTGTTTCCTTTACCACTTTTCTAAACATTCTTTCGACTTACATTCAATTACAATGCCTCCATTACTGATATTTTTAAACCAGTAATTTCTAGTTCTGCCGGATCTAAATTTTTTTAAGTTCGTTTCTGGTTTCCAATGACTTTTGTTGTTTTATGGGCTTTACAATAATTACAGGTTCCGATTTTCCATTTTTCACCTTTTCTGCGTAACTAACCTCCTTCTTAACTTCTAACTCAGTTGCAACTTTTTAATACCATCCACTGCTTCTTGTAAGGCTTTTATTTGATTAGATTGTTCGACCGTTGTTGCTGTCACGTTTTCAATACACTTAAATATCCCGCTTGATGCCATTGTTTCACATTGGTCACAAAACCATTTTAAATTTTTCACTGAGCGTATAAAAGTTTAATTGATTTTCATTAAATGCAATACATGTATTGTGAAAATAATGATTGCAAAATCCATCACAACGCAATATAACTTATCAGTTCTTTTAATTTCTTTTACACATTTATAACAAATATTCATTGTGAATTTTATTGCGAACGCGCATTATCTATGTCGAAACACGTCTACTCGCTACGAAGGTTCGATAACGATTGTTTATGCGATTGACTTTACGCAACCGGGAAATACGGTCGTATGCTTGGTTTCGAGCCCAAAATACTCAGCCGTAATATTAGCCATAAATCTACCTTGGGATATTCAAATAATAAAACACACCAACATACACGTCGAGTGTAATATTATAAAAGGAGCGTAAAGAAACGGGAGAATTGCAAAGACCTTGTACGAAGTGACATTTCAGTACCACCAGGATATCGTTTGGATAAAATACCGAGCAATGCCCAATGTTTGGAGCTAAACACCCGCATTTATAAGCAATATTAGCATCAGATTAGTCAATCAAAAGGCGAACCGATAGATTTTGGTGGCGACAGGCTTTTCACTGTGAGATTGGAATTGAAGAAAGAATTATGGGGTTAAAATTTAGTAAAAACACTTTTCTGTTGTAAACTGCGGCGGCCAGATCTGCGGCTCTAATAAAAACGCCGATTTCTAAAACAAATCATTCGCTGGAGGATCATCAATAAACAAGTCAACAACAACACATCATCACAGATATTTCATGCATTATCGAGTAAGAAGAAGAAGAAAAATAAGAGCGTCAAGCAATCACTTGACTGAAAGAGAAAAACTTTTCCTAAAATCAATCGGTGTTAAAGTGAAACAATAACAGAAAAAGGAAAAAAGATGAGCGAACAATTAAATATTTTCGACGATGCTCATTTCGACGATTCAATCGTTAGATCTGATATTCACACGTATTGCCTTATGGGTCCAATAGTTATGCGCCATCAGACGAAATCAGAATTGCAATTTCAAAGCCAGGATTTGATAACGGCCACCCGATAGTTTTCTATTACATCGAGGGTTATATTACCCGAAGACAAGCAGACGTCGCAAAAAGGCATGATTTAACAAACAATTTTGCCTGTTTCTTGTTTGAAGAGTTTCGATATGAATTGGGTGACATCGCGTGGACGTCAGCAGAAATCCAGGTATCGGGTCGGCACGAAGGGCTATGCATCGTATGGTGCTGCAGACAAGAAAGCGCTAACATTGATGGATGGTCACCATTGAATGAGAACACTCTACAATGCAATTCAGCGCAAACGATGCTGATTTGGCCAAAATTCGGGTTTGCCTGCTTCTGAAGCATATATTCGGATTTTGAACATTATAGACAGGTTATCGTGAATATGAAGCAGGAGCTTGTTTTGATCAGATCAAGAACTGATTTGGATTGTTATTATGGGAGGCTGATGCGACTATAACGCTTTCCAAAATTCAATGGAAAGTGCCGCACTTAACACTGAAGCGATAGAGCAAAAGCTGAAACTGTTCGAGAAGATTAATAGAAACCCTGTAATCACCATGCCGTTTCGACAATGGGAATTATACTGAATCCCGCTTTAAAGCAGGTTAAACTGGGATACATGGCCGATAAAGATTGCTCGGTACTAGAGAAACCCTGATGGGTTATTGTGGCTTTTCAGAAACCAAAGGAGACGCTCAAAAATGGCAAGGCGAGTGTTTTTGACAGGCAATATTAAGAGATATTAGATTACATCTTAATTCTGAGATATCCGTATGAATCCATGAATTTGATTTTGCATAAACAAGTATGCATTGGCGTATAGAATTACATTAACTTTCAACGAGACTATTACGATCGAAACGAATGCAATATTGTTGGAGGGCTGCGCCGGTTCGAATGTCACATCAATAATGGCCATCCCACTATTCGACTATCAAGCAATTTTAAAATTGCCCTGTCTTTACTAATCGATTGCATGCCAACCAGAACGAGAACTTGAAGGAATTCTACCGTGGACGTTAAACTGGAATTAGAATCCGCAGCAAACTTTAGAAAACAATATGGGCGCATACTGTCTAATAATCCACGATGCGCCCATCAATACAACCCGATAACCGGTGAAGTCGTGCGATGTTATACGGTCAATATGCTTGAGAAAACGAAAAGAAGACAAAATATTCATATACACTCGATGTAATTTTTGATAAATAAATAAAGTGCATGTACTTCTAAAATATCTTTAGTATGATTTAAATAACCCACTCGATAAGATCGAATCGAGAAAAATGAAAATTGTGACTCAAAGTATAGATTACCCGTGCATAATAATGAATTAATGATGTTATGTAATAGCGGTAACAAACAAAATAAACATGGTGTCTTACTACCGAATACAGTAAGAGCAATCATCGCAGGGCCGTCAAATTCGGAAAAACTAACGCGATGTTCAGTCTTTTAACTGAAGCAAACGGTCTGAAATTTAAAAACGTTTACGTCTACTCCAAATCGCTAAACCAAGATAAATACAAGCTGTTGTAGAGATTTTAACTGCGATGCCCGAAATAGGTTATTATACGTTCAGTGATAATGAAAATATTATGTCTCCTAACGACACAAAACCCGACTCTGTATTTATTTTTGACGATATCGCGCTAGAGAAGCAGGATAATATTAGGCCATACTTCAGCATGGGACGTCATAACTCTATAGATTGTTTTTATTTGGGGACAAACGTATAGCAGGATTCCCAAACAACTGATGAGATAACGCAAATGTTGTTATCCTTTTCCAGCAGGATGAGATGAATCTGAAACACGTGTACGATGATCACGTTAGCCCTACAATTAGCATGCAGGTTTTAAAGAAATGTGTGGTGAGTGCTGGACTACGCCGCATGGTTTTCTAATGATTAACAAAGACACTGTTGATATAAACGGAGGACGTTATCGAAAGGGTTTCGACGAGTTTATATTACCTTAAGAGCTGCAAGAATCTGTTTAGTTTGCCATCATATGCTCGTGGGTAAAATGGGTCAGATATATAGCAAGCAATTATGTGGTGTTATAGATAAAAAAAAGTGCGATTTTCTACAATTGTAACTATCGAACATGCTCACATGTCATTGGAACATAAACAGGCTCGTAAAGGACACTGGCATTTTTTATGCAATCGATCGGGCGAGGTTTGAAAAAGAATAAATCAGTGTGATGTCATACTAGCACCAATTCTCGATATAAAACATCGCGAAAAACATATGAATCAGAACCATCGTAGTTGTGCAAATTTAGAGCGTCTTAATATATATATATTGGTATTATGTGTTGGATTTGATTAGTCCTCATAGTTAACAAACACGCGTCACGGTGTGAGTTAGAACAATGGATTCCAAGAAATAAATTTAAAAATAAGATACAGCAAGTTCGAGAATCGATTAGGAAAAATACAATGCCCTTAAAACGTCAACGTTTGGATGCCGGAAAAGCATTTGCAGGATACATATAAAACCGATAATAACACCGCTAACTAATATAGAGTCGTCAATTAATTCGAAAAATGCTGACGGAAAAAGCAAAAACTTGAATGGCGAAGACGATGCAGACAACAAAGAAATCGAAACAGTTGCGGGTGTGTCGGATTCTTCTTCGAATGTCGAGTTACCTACGCCACGTTATGAATTAGAGATCGTATTCGAATTTACTAGAACGTCAGTATCATCCATTACCACAAAACATATGGAAATGCTAATGAGCGATACGCGAGGTGATAAAGTTGACTTTATGTATGGAGTTCATTACGACGCTGATAACAATAAATGGGTTATTGGAGATTCTGTTGTCAATATTCGCGATAAGGATCTTATTATTAATGGGCGTTTGTATAAGGGCACGCCTGGCTTGTACGAACTGATATTTATGAAAAACCAGATAGAAAGCTGATTCACAAATCAGATGAACTTAAGTATGTAAGCTATTCTTTATGATACAAATGTTTATAGAAGAGCGTATAACCGGACGCTCCGATTAGAGCAAACAGAAGCATAAAATATACTGACACAATCAGGCCATTATTACATAATCAACAAACACAAAAAAACAGACTCGTCGTGCGAAATGATAAAGATAGCAGCGATGATGAATCTTTGTCGTATCATTCATCGTCAAGCGGTGCAGCGGGGCGAGGTTTGTTTAAGAAATTCAGAAATAAACCCGTAGAGTATAGATACTGGAACAATATCCACGAGTTACTGGACGAATTACAAGTTTTGTGGGAGAGAAGACTGCCGGAAACAGCGGTGTCAGAAACGAAATAATATCAATTTTAGAAGAATTATACATCGAAAAACATGCCTTATAATATATAACCGCGATCGGGTTGTGTTTTATAATTAATACTCGAGTGATACCTCGAAACAATAATGTCGTCTATAGACAAATTTGGCCGCTTACATAGCAATGCTAGCAATTGCGCAAACACATTAACCGAGCCTCTAATAGCAAAAATTATTAACGCTATACAAAAACAGTGAACGGAGAAATCGCTACTCTTTTAACTGCGCTACCGGGGTATGTCAAAGCGAAAATGGATGCTGCATTCAAAGAGTTGTTTAATGAAAATCCACTTCTGAGAAAAGCTAATCTATCAAATCGCTTGCTACACATACATGAACGCATAGAGGAGCTTCGCTACATCGCCAACAGCCTCACCCATCTTGCGGGCAATGGAGAAGCTCAACAATCGTATTGTAGAACTTGATGTGTCAGCGTCGGTGATAGGACAAATTCTGGTGTATTTAATGGAACACCTTAAACAAAAAAGTTGTTGCAATCAACACCTACCCTAGAGACGTTTATAAAGACATCTGTGGAGATACAAGCTAAACATAAAGCGTCGCTTTAACATGTCTCTTGATAAATTTGGACGCCCGTTATTGACGTCGATGGCGCCGTCGAGCGCATCATCACTACGAGGTCCTCCCGGTGTTGGTTTTTAAAATAACGGCAGACAACAACTACGACATGGAAAATAGAAGACTAATTAACATCGCAGACCCTCTCGATTTACATAACGCAATCAATTTAAAAACTTATTTGGAAGATAAATATTTTTAACGAAATGCAACTGAAAAACGTCGGATATCCGCAAATCGAAACTGATGGCGCAAATAAGGCATACGTGGACGCTACAAGTCGCGAACTTCAAAGATCAATTGACGCTTTTCAAAATCAACTGACGCTTATGCGAATACTATATACGCCGAATTAAAATTAGCGATTAATAAAATTAATGATATCCAGCAAACGAACGCTAAAGATATCAACGAAATTATTCAAAAAGTGATCCCCGATAATGTAAAACAATGGTGAACGACACTACGCTAGATATGTTTAAGCAATCAATTCAAGACAATCCGTATGTAAACGGTCGATATCTGAACGAATTAAAATCTGATATCAAAACATTAAATGCCCGTCTAGATTCCGACGTTAAATCTAGAGATGATTCTATACGTAATTTAAGAACAGATTTGAACAAAATGAATAGTCTGTTACAAAATTTAAGCGGGAACGCAAGCGCAACACACCGATAACATGTCAAAGGAACAAGTTGTGAATGAATTACATAAGCCCGCTAGAAGAAATTTCAGACGTCGAAAAGTCATTATTAAGGCCTACGACGATACGTGGGAATTAGATTTGGCAGAGTTCCAACCGTTTTCGCGCTCTAATAAAGGGTTTCGATACATCTTGGTTGTTATCGACCGTTTTTCGAAATATTTATGGCTGCGCGCGGTAAAATCCAAACGTGGTGAAGAAATTACTAAGGCGATGTCTGACATTTTCCGTAATTCGAGGCGCGCACCAAAAATATACAAACCGATGCGGGAAAAGAGTTTTACAATAGAACGTTTTCGAAACTCATGGATAAGAAAAAAATTAATCATTATTCAACGTATTCTACAAAAAAGGCGTCTATAGCCGAACGCGTGATACGAACCATAAAAACCGACTCTATAAATTATTTAGTCTGCAAGGCAATTATCGATGGTATAATTTAATTGACGATGTTGCCAGAGACTATAATGATACGAGACATAGAACAATTGGTATGAAGCCACGCAACGTAACATCAAAACAGACTTAACTCACGTATTTGGGCGCATAAAATCGTTTTTGAACAAACCACGTTATAAAATAGGAGATATTGTTCGAATCTCTAAACATAAAGGTGTATTTTCAAAAGGGTACAATCATAATTGGACTACCGAGTTATTTAAAATCACCAAAGTTCAAGTTACAAACCCTGTTACCTATTTGCTGGAGGATATGTACGGTGACCCGATTCGCGGAGGTTTTACCAAGAAGAAATTATGAAAACTAGACACCCTGATGTTTATCTAATCGAAAAGTATTAAAACGGCGCGGGAACCGACTTTATGTTAGCTGGCTTGGACACAAAGAAAACAGCTGGATCAATACCGAGGATGTTTTATAAGCGCTAAATACTTACTTATATGAATGTAATAGAAAGATCTGTAAATAAAAACAAAAAAAAAATATTTGCATCTATTTATTTAAAAATCGCGCGCGAGAGTGTAAACACAATTACATAAATAAATTATATCTAAAATACATTTTGAAACACATGTGTACATAGAATTAAAAATTGTTCAAATTCACACTAATTGATACACATAAAACTTATTACTTACACACATATTTTTAGGGCACACAAGCTAATAAAACAAAAACACGCTATTGGTAATTTGAAGGCGTTTTATGAAGACCTACAAATTTTTAAAACGCGCTAGTTCGCATCGAGATAAAATTGTTTGAATTCAAACTAGTCAAAATTCATAAAACGCATTCTACTTATTTTTAAACATATAAAACTTAAAAATATTGGTTACAATGTAACTTATTTCTAACAGCAAAATTTTGCCTATAATTAAACAAGCAAGAGCAACTTTAAGATAGATCGTGATTTTAGTTACATAATAAATAGGAATATGACAATGACAATAATTTAATTACGGATCAGATATTATCATGCAGCTATTTTGATATCGAACAATGTCCCCATGCTAGCGTATTAATCCCGTCTGATTGAACAAAACGTTTATTATCAGCACCAGACAAAGCGATTTTATTTTGACGAATACTAAAGATATCATGCTTGTATGTTCGTATCATGTTCTGTTCTCCCACAAATGTCGCATTTTCCTTCAAACACTTTACGTAATCATCAAATGAAATGTTATTTTGAACAACCTCTCTAAAACACCTTTAGCTTTTTTACCGTTTTTACGTTATTGCTTGCACTGTGTTCGTCGATATTTGAATGTTGTATTTTGAAACTATATAATTTGGATTTCAAGCCAATAAATTCCGTCATTATCCTACCAGCATTTTCATCTTTCATCAAACCAACAACTTTTTATTACGTCTAGTGATACCGAAAACGTTATTTTCTACATATTCGCTCGTGTCAAAAAAGATGCGAATCTACTTTCATAACGTCATATATATTATCAGTAAGATTATAAATCAGACTATCGGTGTCTGTATACAACAACTTGCAATTATCGTGACCAAATTTTCTCATCATATATTCATAGTGGAAGCTATATAGGGAATTTTAGAAATATCTAATATAACCATACCTACATAAATTGGTTTATTAATAAACACTTCTGTTTTGTTCATCTCAATTGCTACAGTGTTATTATCAAAGATTGTTCTACTATGAAAATTTGGTTGATTTATGTAGTGACGCGCTCCGAAAGCGACCACCCCATCGTTGGACTATTTTTACGTTTTTGTGTTTTCTAACGTTTTCCATGCTTTTCCAAAAACCGCATTATTTAAAAGTTTGTACAGATTCTTTTTCAAAGTCGTTTTGAGAATTCATTCTTAATCGCGTATTTAAATCTATATATGGCTTTGAGCCAAGCGGACTGATTAAATGAGAGAATTCTGTGAATTTGTTTTAAGATCATGCCGTGATTTAAACATTGCTGTAAATTTCTGTAATGAATTATATAGCGAGTTTTGTTATGCAATGTAGCTAACAATTTTTTTGTTTACAATTTGGTGGAGATTTATGTTCAGGACAAAAGGGCAAATAATTATGAAATCGTGTATTTTTCAGGATAATCCAGATCAACTTCCAAAATATAACCTACGTGCGAGTCGGGATGAATATTAAACAAGTCAAAATTAATGATTTCGTTGTTATTTAACCAATTAAAATCGCCCGTAGGCAAGCAACTGCTCATTCCGTAGAATAAAGATTGTTGAAATCGTAATACATCAAGTACGCGTCAGACATTGCTGAGTTATAATTATTTAAATATTTATTATTGGCTTTACTATACCGCACGGAACATTGCGAAAGTCCTCCTCTTATACCCCTCTCTATAAACATTAAAATATCGATATCTGACAGTAATTCTAATTCAATTTTAGTATATCTCATCATAGCTTCCCAAGCATATGCAGGAAGACTAATATAATATGCAGGATCAATCGCGTATGTTGAAATGCATCGATGCCTAAAATTTTGAAACACATCCGCCAGCAAAAGAACATCGCATTTTAAATATAAATCTACATATTCGCCTAAATTTTTAAATTGAATGTCTTCCATACTGTTTCCGCGTGTTTATAATCAGAATCGGAAATGTTTGTGTTTGTTAACTTATCAAAAAATCGTCTTTACTCGGCAGCGCAACAATGTCCGTCAATTTTTCATAACAATCTAAATAACTGTAACACATAACGCCTTTTCTCGAGACCAAATTAAATTCATTTTCACTCAAATCTGAAAATTGGGTTTTTGAAATACAGAGCTGATTTATATCTAAATATGAAGCCAATTTTTCTAAAGAACTATTCAAAACCTAAATGAATCGATAAATCTAAATTTCATGTTGTTTTCGAAGGTTGCTTCAAATCCTATATATTTCTCTTTAGTTAAGGGCACAACGTAAATATTCTTGCATTTTTTAATTAGCTTCCTGATAAATATATGACCGTCGTAATTCGTTAAAGAGTGAAAAACTACAGATATCACTTTTTTAACTTGTAATTTAGATTACAATCTTGATGCGCGGCAAATCTATAGGATCCAAGTATGTGGTCGTGGTCACGAACTTTGATATCATTTAACCGAAACGTTTTTCCGCATATTCCGCAGTTTGTTGCACGTTCAAATTCTAATTTTTCCGCGTCTGTTAGAGGCAACATGGGGACAACTTTGTCGAAATATTTTTTAGAAAATGTGTTCGATATTTGAATTAATTCGTCTATAAACCACTCGTCGCAATCTAACCCCGTGTATTGCTTGTAGTAAGACACGCTGCTATCGAAAGCACAGTGCAAATAATAACCTACGCTAAAGGGCTGATGATATTGAAACTTGTCAATTAAAGAAGCGCTATCGTCATCATTTCGTTTTATTAAAAGGCATTCAAAATCCGCATATATAATAAAAGGTAATAACATTTGATTCATATAATTTTTAAATACAACTGTTGATCCTTTTTTGGCATGATAACTTTACATTTGTTTAAATTTATACATTCTAATTTATGTTTTCCAAACGTTCAGAGCTAGAGAAATAATTTAAACAGCGCTCGCATAAATAAATCGCGTGATGGTGTTTTGTGACTTGCGATCTAACAAGTCGCGATAAATGCTTGATAAGACAGAAATGAAATTTAATACAGGACTTTACTACTATTGCTGGAATCGATTTCATAAACTTTCCATTCTTCTTCTTTTGGAGCATGTACACATTGATTGAAATATTACTATTTTGACGTTCAAATTTCGGGATTTGAACCAATGTCATGGGCTGGTTGATGCCGTCCAGGTTTAATTTTTCACTATAATGCGGATACGATGTAACACGATTGATGTTTATTTTGTTGCGAGGTGGCCACAGCGCCGCTATTATACACCAAAAGAAGCATCCATTGTCCTTGTTTTGAATGTTGATTACAGCATGTTTGAGTGCTATTTCGCGAGGCAGGGGCAAATAAGAGGATGCGTGTAGAATGTCGCCGCATTTGTTGATATTGATACCCAAGGATACGATGCGACAAAGTGCCCACCCGGAGTCTTTTCGTCAAAATTTTCCATTTTTTCATCAGAGATTGCACGACATTTTCAGCAAACCACACGCCAAAACCGTTTTTATTCAGTGTTTCGTTGTCTTCGTTCATCATTAACAAATAATTTTTTAGTTGAAAAGTGTTTGACGTCACGCGTTTCACCACCGTCTATTGAATTCTTAAGAAACTCACCAGATAACGCAAAGTTTATTTTTATATTTTGTTTCTTTTTTCCCATTAATCGTATTCTCAACCATAGCGCTTCGCAACAATCAGAAAAAAATGGTTCGACGTATTTATGGGTTAAATTCAGAACGATGCTTGTTCTAATTCTACACGAAAGGCTGACTCAGTATCAATCCAGCGGATTCTGCTAGTCCGATTCTTCTTTGTCGGCTTTTTCTTCTTTTTAACTCGCATAATAAAGTTTTATATATCAGTAAATTCGAAATAAACGTCTGAATAACATATCTTGATGCTGTATTTACCAGAACACTATTCTTTTGCACTTTTGATGCCAAGCGAACGTATTTAGATATTAGTTTTAAAAACGCATCGATTTTTCTTTCACACTTTTTTTTAGCCAATAAATTGTAAGAATATTTTATTTTATCTATGACCCTCGTTGTTAAATTATTTAACGACATTTAATATTAAATTTTCACTATCAAAATTAATATATCCGCATTTATTATGTAACTAAATTGCACTATATTTTTATGCTCGCGCGCGGATGGATGAAGCGTTACTGGTCAAACTCGAACTGAAGCTGGTCGATGGTTACGCCTGTATGCAGCTTTTCGTACCCACCCTCTTAATAACTATTGGCTTTTTGCAAAAACTAGCAATAACGTCGTTGCTAAAATGCGATACAAGCCTTTTAGGCAGATAGTAGAAATGCGATTTGATATAGACTATTACGGCGCGTCCATATTTACCGTCGAAAGCGCGAATGTCGTCGATTACATATTCTTTATTCAACTCTAGGTCTTTAATTAAACCCTTTGTATGAAGCTCGCATTTGGCTACTTTATTAATATTATCAACCATCGTCAACAGACACGTCGGTGGTGTAATCGAGCTTGATGATTCTGACGACATTGTGAATAATTTAATACAGACTGAGATTATGCGTCAACCCTTTCGTGTTGATATACCTAATTCCCACCACTAAAAACTCTCTTGGCTTTACAGAATTAAACAGCTTTAATATTGAATTATGACAGCCGGGATTTTTCATTTTTGTTCGAATTCTTTCATTATAAATTGTGATTAATAAATAACTATGTGTGTTTAACCACAGACAAATCAGAATTTTATTAACGAGAAGTTGACTGTTTTTCTAGCCAACGCTGCCAGTCATTATTATTTAAACATGATTCGCTAAAATTATTCTTTGCGCTGTTTTACGTGCCATTTTATTGACATGATAACTCTTCATACACCAAAATTGCACGACCCACATTAGCTGAAACATGTACATAAAAAGTTGATTTACTTGAATTATAATTAAGAAAACATTTTTGGTTTGTTAACACAACGTAAATGTGCTTTGAAGATAATAATTTTAAGTTTACACATAAAATATTCGTATTGGTTTGGAATAAGTTATAATTTATCAAATTAAAATCTAGTTGTTACCTATATATTTAAATATCACACCCATTTTCTTCTAATGAATAATAAAAATTTAATTAGAATAATTATTGCTTTTAGAATATTTCACACGGCCTTTTGGCCCACCCACGTCAGTTTTTTGTTGCATCGCACAAAACACTAAATCAGAGAATGACCATTTGTTGCTATATTTTTCAAACACCTGCGTCCTGTGTTATAGAAATTTTTGATGATATCGCTAAGAGACAGTTTTAATATACGAGCTTTTTATCTACTATATCCAAAGACGATCCGTATAATAATTTACTATTGTGTACAACCAACACGGCTGATGTAATCAAAGAATACACATTTTGCTGACGTATTTTTTCCCAAGCACCACCTGCAACGGTCAAAGCCACCCATATAGTGATAATTTACGTAATCAACTATTGTGGGCCACCACCGCAGTGAACAATATATCATTGTTATAAATGATTTTTCGCCCACCCACGTTTAATCAAACAAGCTAGAGAAGGCTTAAAATTAACTAAAGTTCTAATGGGTAATTAAGCTCATGCGTTTTACTTCTGAATTAATACAAATTATCATATATTTAATTGTCTAGTTAAATCGATTTCAATTAATATTTTTACTTATGATTTTCGTTTTTCTAAGACAGGAGCCCCCTCTTGCTTGTTTCTTTTCACATTGTCCCATGAACACAATTCTGTTGGACGTCAGGGTGTATTCTTTTTCACATTAACCAATAAAGCGGTTTCGGTGAAAATTAGGGTTGATGGTTTGTCTCATCTTATATTGCGTCTCTTTTGGTTTGCATATAAAAGTGAAAATTTTTACGTTTTGGTCCAAAAAATGCCTCGACGACGACAACTAACAACGACGAAGATGTCTGTGTGCGTGGTTGATGGAAGCCATACCGTGCCATACGAGATGATGGACGATCATCTCCGTCGCGTGCACCCCGGGAGTACGAACATCGGGAGCAAGGTCGCTTGGGCGTTGTTGTATGTATTTTTTTACTTTAAGTTATGTCGTTTATATATAAAACTCATTGCTATTAAGCAAGTGAATTTTCATTGCATGTTTTTGTTAATAATTTTATAAATAGCCAGATGGTTCGAGTCAGCGACGCGCATCAACAGCGCGCGAAAGGCTTCGCGCCCGGCTCGCGGCACGAATTCCGGTGGATGCCCAGACAACACCACCACCGCCACCACCTCCATCTCCGGCGGATGAAGCAAGAGCGATAGAAATCGTATATATTTATTTATAAATAATAATTTTAAATAAATTAAAGCTATCGTTTTATGATTTATTTCAATCAACTACGTAATTTACAGGTGGTTATATGTGAGCCGATAAAAAAGGTGTTTTAAGATTTTCGGTCTTTGGAAAAAATAAGCGGTTGTTATTTTAAACTAATAAGTGCTTAATTGTGTTTAAACCATTTGTTATTAATATTTCCAGAAGCGTTGATTAAAAAAAACAGTCAGTCTAGGTTCTAACTTGTTTGGTATTCCCCTAGGTCTACTTAATAATCCACCCGTTGCAATCTATGCATTTATAATTAACCAACACCTGCACATCGAGAGAGAGATAGCTTGGTTAGAAAGGACATAATTCCCTGTTCCAACTTGTTCGGTAATCTCGAGTGCGGCTTAATTAAATCCACCTGCGACGAAGGGCGACGTCGACGATTTGTAATTATAGACGGCCATCTTGCATATCATTATCAAATATATCATAATTCTAATCAAAATCACCACCTTAACAACGCTCCACCCTCTCCGGGAGGCGGCGAATTATCAATCATTGCACTCATATGAACAAGTACTCGAAAAGATGGCCACGCCCTACAATTCTAATCAAAATCGCCGCCTTAACTGCGCTCCACCCCCTACCGGGGGCGGGGAATTATCCAATCATCGCACTCTTATGAACAAGTACTCGAAAAGATGGCCACCCACAATGGCTGAGTCCCACTTTCAGCCATCTTACTTCACCAAGGGGGCGGCGAAAAGGGTTGCAGCAATTACACCCCGCAAGTACCGAGAGTAATTAAAAAGTAGCAAGTACCGAGGTAATTGAAAAAGCACTACATGTACATCGTCTACACCCCGCAAGCGCACGTGCAATTACACTAAGTACACGCTGTGTACTTGCATGTACAGAGAGTAATTACATAGCGCAATTGATATTGCTGCTGAATGCCCGCATAGCTACTACTGAAACGACATCGAAAGTTGTGGAAAAAAAATTTTCGCTGATATGTGTCACCTCTTACGGGCGAACACAGAAGCTGTTCCAATTCCGGCGTAAGAGCGGCAGCGGCGAGAGCAAAGAATAGTTTCTTAGCTATAGATACACATGTCCCGTTTGAGTAAAAGTGAGAGCTTTGTAGAATTCGGATCCTATGCAAAAAATTCATATTGATTACCGATTTGTCAAAGGAAAGAAACACCAACTGCAGCGTCTATTTAACCAACAGAAAAACACCAAAAACTGCACCACTCCCAAAATTTAGGATGTAGACGAAATACATTTATTGTAACATCAACATCCAATAGTGTAGAACAATTGCTCATTATCGTTCAATACATTGCATACGAATTAGTAATTATTAATTGGTATGCGTTGAACTACAATGAGTAAGTATCTTTTCGTGTTCCTCACGCCTATGTGAATTGCTCGAGCTGATTTTACCTCCGCTCTCTACATGCACCCGCTCATACTTTTCCGTAAGATTCTCTGGTGCAAGCATCGTTTCATTTCAGTTCGAAAAAATTGTCAAACTTTGCATAACATTAACAGTTTATCGCCATTTTTGTGTTCGTTTTTCATTTTGAATTAGAAATGGGAAAATTTTATTTACCGAAAAAATCCATCTACCAGCAAACGTCGAAAAAGTATTTGTGAACGATTGGCTGCTGTACGCAAAAGCGTAAGTATCGTAAAAATTAAAATTATTGTAATCATTTGCAGATTTATAGATTAATATATTTATAACTTTACACCCACGTGACTACTATGATCTCTTCCTAACACGTTCACGTCAAATGTACTAGAATGAGACCACAATAGTCACGTAGCGTTGCTTTCAATACAGTAATGTATGGATAATCCGAACAGATAGTTGTCCGCCCTTGTTCGGATTATTAAAATTTTCGTGATTATAGAACTCATTAGTTTAGCAGTTCGCTATAAAGGCCTTTCTTAATTTGGCACTTTTTCGATTTACTGCCACAATGTTTAGTTATAACGGCCATGCGATTTCTCTTTAGTTTCCGAATTTCTCATACAGCATTGCTGAATTTTGTGTTTGGTATTATCTGTAGTATTATATTTCACTTTATTTCGCGTTTATTACGTACATAATGTGTTTATTTTATTTCAAATAAAACCGTATTGTGCATAATCTGTAATTAGTAGGTAGTAATCGCATTTCTTGTTTATTTTATTTTCTTTGCTTGCACCCAGGCAAAACATAGAAAACTAGAAACATTTAGAAACTGTTGTAGATAAGTATAGTATGTATGATTATTCTGATTTCTACAAAGCAAACTTTTTCGAGTAAAACGATTTTTTCTATAATTAGTAATGTGTAAGTAATAAAAATCAGATATACAGAGCCCACAAACAAAATTCGCGTTGACTTGTGTTTTCCGGATTATAAAGGGCTCGCATTAGCCATATTACTGTAATGGTTGCAAGTTGTTTCTTTAAGAAACCTACCGAAATTGATGGTACTATTTTGTCTAATTTTAGAAGAAGCAACGAGAACAATACATGTACCACACAACAATTGCATGAACCTACAGTTATGTCTTATGAACTCAACAACACTCCAGACCACCGGCGTATAAAGGGGTTTAGGGGTTCGGACTTAAAACTTGGACACCACAATTTCTGTAAACAAAAGTTTGCACATTGTGAAGCGGGCTTAAGGGTATCATTTACAATTCTAACAGCAGGTAGTCTCAGCAGGGGTTATCTTATAGAAGGACTGTAGAATGAATCATTACACTAAGCACGTTTTAGAAAATAGGTAATTTACGTTGCTTACTTAATTTTTTCTTTAAAGAATATATTTGAAGGTATCGCTAATTAAACACCATAGCTCGATTAATTATCGAATCAAAATTTTGTTTAGGAAATGTTTACAAAATAAAATTAGAAATAATTTTGATTTAAAAAACGTCTACAAGCAATAACTTTTAAATTAAATCAAAAACTAAACATGGTTATTTGGGTTGACTGATTATTACTTATTTTTAAATAAATCTAACCTACTAATTATTGTAAGTTATTAAAAAAATCATTAAACTCTCTATTCATAATATTTAGTCCTTACAAAATGTATATTTTATGACGTTTCATTTTTTCTGTAGTTAATATAAAAAGTGAAAATAAAAACTAAGGCAATTCTTATTGTCAACGTATATATTTAGTTTTTGACAAGAATTTATTACATAATTATAATTAAGATACCAAGTTATAGTTTAAAATTAAATGAAAACTTTTTTTTTAAATAAAGGTATTACTATATAAATAAATATAAGAAATCAATAATGGGTGTGACCTCCATTATTATTGATACATTCTTGGAGGCGTCTGCTCATTGACGCTATCAAGGTATCAATATAATTAATATTAATCGTTTCCCATGCGGTATCAATGGCTGCAATTAGTGCATTACGGTTTACTGGTATAAAATTTGGCCCTTGTTGTCTTCGGATAACAGCAAGTATTCGAGCCCAAACATTTTCGATAATGTTAAAATCTGGGCTTTTGCTGGCCAGGGTAACAGCTCCAAGTTATTTTCTCGTATCCAATTGCGCACAACCCGCGAAGTATGAATAGGGCGTTGTCCTTTAACAACAAAAATACATTATGAAAATGTTAATTCAACAGATCCCGAACTATTTTTTGGAGAAAGTATAGTGAAATAAGAATACTTACTTGTTGGAAAATATAATCTTCGTCTGGATAAAACACTTCGACTGAAGGTTTCATAATAGTTTCCAAAATATCTAAATACGCAGCAGAATCAAGACGTCCATCGATAGCCCAACAAACTCCTGGACCCCGCGCGCTCCCAACCCACACATTCACAGAAAAATAACCACTTCGTTTTTAGGACATATGTGATTATTTTCGTAACGAGTTCCTTCCATTCTAAAAACTTTTAGTGGTCCATCGTTGCGGCTATTGAACGTTTTTCGTCGCTAAAAATCACTCGATTCCAAAATTCCAAAGGTTCGTTCACATATCGCCTTGCAAATTCCAGACGACGTCTCATATTTTCGTCACTGAGAAGTTCTTTCGCAGCAGCATTATACTTCTTTATTCCCTCTCCTTTAATCTTTTTGTGCAGTTATACGGCATCCGGGAAAATGTGTATCTGCTATAGCCCTGGAGTATGTAGCAAATGGTTGTTCTGTTACGTAATGAAACAACTCGAGATCTTGAGCACGTGTAGATACTTTAGGTCTACCACTTCCGATGGCTCTTTCCAAAGTGTGTTCAAGATTCCATTTTACTCGGTAATGCCCTACGGTTCTTTTGGTATATCTAACATACGTGAAATTTCACGCACGCTACGGCCAGCCGCTAATTCCGAAACAATCCGCGCTTTCAAATCAGCACCGAGATGAGGTGGCATTTTCACAACACTTGAAATTTTAAACTAAAATGGAATTTACATTTCTTACTTTATTTATTGGTTCACACTACCCCTTCTCAAACAGTAGGTAATTGTTTATTTATTACATACTTCTAATGACCAATGTAACAACCCTTAGAGCAATATGACTCAAAGGAAGTAAATTAAACAAGCAAGGATATTCTATTGTTATTGAAACTTATTCTTAAATAATTATAAATATTTACACTGCAATTGCGCTTTTCCTTAATAATTTCTTAGCAATAACATACACGTTCTTGGTTTTAAGTTGTCATAAATTTGATATGATATAAATTTGTGTTTCTAATATTACATCACAAACTAATCTTTATTCACCAAAAATTGTTGCTTAAGTTGTAAAGCTTCGTACACACCTGAACAACAAACCGAGCAACAAACATAACAACGAACCGAAAGTCAAACAGAACGACAAACGATCTTTTATGATTTCCACAATCCGAACAACAAACGGAACGTTTGTGCTGTTCCATAATTATTTTCAGTAGTTTTCAGTTCATATATATTTATTATTGAGAAGAGAAAATTGCGGAAAACAAGAAGATAGTGCCAACCAAATTTTTACGCACAAAGAAGAGTAAAAATTATAATTTACTTCGCTTTTTTTATTTTGGAAATTTCCCGCCCAAATGATGCTAATAGGGACATCATTTTTTCTTGCATTCTTAAACACTGATTAATTTAAAACATTTTCTTCTGTCAACTCCATAATATTACCTAAAACACAACAAACCCACAAAAGGGAGGACAAAAATAAATAATTTAATTCTCCCGCATAAGTTTGTTCGCCGTTTTGTTTAGATTCGTCCAAACCTGCAAACGCATTCGCGCGCATTTTCTTTGATGTCGGAGAAAAACCGACAAGTTGCGGGAACGCCGCAAACCGTTCATGGAACAATCAGGACTTGCGAATCTGTTCTAAAATTCGTACGTAGCACCGTCCAAATTAATGTTCCGATTGCCGTTCGGTTCGTTGTTCTGTTTGTTCCTCGGTTTGTTGTTCAGGTGTGTACGAAGCTTTACAATAAGCATATTAATATGAACTATATCTTATGAAAGGAGAGTTATGTAACTATAATTAACGACTTAACGTTACGTTAGTAGATTCCATTTACTATTTACACATATTTTCTTGGAACATTCGATAATTAACTATCGGGATATGATGACCCTATACTTCGCAGGTTGTGCGCAACTGGATACAAGCAAATAACTTGGAGCTGTTACCCTGGCCAGCAAAAGCCCAGATTTTAACATTATCGAAAATGTTTGGGCTCGAATACTTGCTGTTATCCGAAGACAACAAGGGCCAAATTTTATACCAGTAAACCGTAATGCACTAATTGCAGCCATTGATACCGCATGGGAAACGATTAATATTAATTATATTGATACCTTGATAGCGTCAATGAGCAGACGCCTCCAAGAATGTATCAATAATAATGGAGGTCACACCCATTATTGATTTCTTATATTTATTTATATAGTAATACCTTTATTTAAAAAAAAAACGTTTTCATTTAATTTTAAACTATAACTTGGTATCTTAATTATAATTATGTAATAAATTCTTGTCAAAAAACTAAATATATACGTTGACAATAAGAATTGCCTTAGTTTTTATTTTCACTTTTATATTAACTACAGAAAAAATGAAACGTCATAAAATATACATTTTGTAAGGACTAAATATTATGAATAGAGAGTTTAATGATTTTTTTTAATAACTTACAATAATTAGTAGGTTAGATTTATTTAAAAATAAGTAATAATCAGTCAACCCAAATAACCATGTTTAGTTTTTGATTTAATTTAAAAGTTATTGCTTGTAGACGTTTTTAAATCAAAATTATTTCTAATTTTATTTTGTAAACATTTCCTAAACAAAATTTTGATTCGATAATTAATCGAGCTATGGTGTTTAATTAGCGATACCTTCAAATATATTCTTTAAAGAAAAAAATTAAGTAAGCAACGTAAATTACCTATTTTCTAAAACGTGCTTAGTGTAATGATTCATTCTACAGTCCTTCTATAAGATAACCCCTGCTGAGACTACCTGCTGTTAGAATTGTAAATGATACCCTTAAGCCCGCTTCACAATGTGCAAACTTTTGTTTACAGAAATTGTGGTGTCCAAGTTTTAAATTTCATGAGTGTACCTACCTAATAGGTACGTCACTATTCGGACATTTCATACTTTCCTTATTCGTTCATTAAGTTCCGATAACTTATCAATAAGAATTTGAACTACTTAATTTGTACTTAAACACGTCGAGGAGCAATGGACGGGGGTAGTTACAACGTATCAGCCTGTACGCTACGCCGGTGGTTATTCTAGTTTATTATTTTAAGATTCATTTCAATTTCCATAGTCACTTACATTGCGTTGCGCAAATGTATAATCCGTTGTGTTTTTGTTTGGAAATAAAATGCGATACGTGAATATTATAAAATCGCGTTCCCTCATATGAAAGACGCTGAGCGACCTTAGTAAGGATTACGATGGTGTAGACGTAGATAATAAAATTTGTTACCATTAGTTTTAAAAAATAAATAATTAGAATGACAATAACATTTTACTGCTGAATACATGCAGCTGAGCGCGTGTTCCGCTCTCCGCCGCGCATACTTCGCGTGCGTGACTTTGCGCGCAAGTTACTGTGGCAGAGCTACGCATCGTAACGCCAGTTGACGCTGACGCTGCCGCTGAGTTTGTTTTGTTATTTATTTAGAGCGAATCATTTTTCGTCGCTACTAGCTGTTTACACTTGAGCAAATTTTATTATGAAACGCTCATCAAACCAAGTATATATTTTGAATTTTTTGCAAAAAGGAGAAACTGAAACCCCAGAACTCCCAATCTGAAGAAGAACTGGTTGAAATAAGCGCGGGCCCAGGGCCCATCCAGAAATATTGACAAATATTCTGAAAAAATAGTTAGAGAATTTATCTGTATAGGTGAGTGAAAGCATTTCGCTTGCTTGTATCTACATCTACATACTCAAAATTAATGATTTTGAAAAAACAGTTTTTTATTTTAGGTGAACATCACTAATGACGTGACAAAATTGTTTCAAAAATTGAACAAAAAATTTGCAAGACTTGTTGAACGTATTTAGTACTTTTTTTTCAGCCAGAATGGATTTGTTTCCGGATATGTCTATGGATTATGATATTGGGAGATACGTATGTCATCCTCAAGCAATGATGAGGAAAAATTGAAAGCATTAAAGGAACCTTAGACTCCACCGGAAAGATTTAAGTTTCCAATCACTGGTAAAAAGAATCTTTCTTTTCAACGTCACTGGATTGCCAGGTATTCATGGCTTGTATATTCAAACGTCATGCAGGGAGCACTTTGCAAAGTATGTGTTCTACTTGGAAAATGCAAGGCGGTCGTGGTCATCAAGAACTTGGAGCTTTTGTTAGTAAACCATTTACTAACTGGAAGAAAGCTTTGATCATCATGCAAATACAAAATATCACAAATTTGCTATCGAGCAGGCAGCAAATTTTGTAAAAGTCAGAGAAGGCAAGGCGCTTGATGTTACCGAGTGCATTAATGCAGAAAATAATAAGATTGCTGAAGAAAACAAAAAAGTTAAAGGCTGTCATAGAAACAATTCTTCTTTGCGGGCGTCAGGAAATTGGAATAAGCGAACCCATCTATAATGATGGTAATTTCAGAGCGTTTCTTCGTTTTCGTGCTCGATCTGGCGATGAAGCACTCAAAATCATTTGCTTACACAAAACAACCACAGTAGAGCCATGTATACTTCATCACTTATCCAGAATGAAGTCATTGCATTGTGCGGAAATGCTATCCAAGCGCAAGTACTTAGAAGGGTTAGAGAGGCGGGTTTTTGATGAAACTCAGGACATATCACGACGAGAACAATTAGCGTTATGTTTACGATATGTAGACTGCTCATCTGGAAAATCGGTTATTCGAGAGGATTTTCTAGAATTTATCAACGTAGAAGATGTTTCAGCCCAAGCTTTAGCAACGACTATCATAACGCATCTCTTATCCTATAATTTGGAAATGGATAAACTGATTGGGCAAGGCTTTGATGGGGCTGCAGTGATGAGTGGTCGCTTACGAGGTGTGAGAACAATAATCGCAGAACAATACCCGAAAGCGCAATTCGTACATTGTGTAGCTCACGTTCTGAATTTAGTTTTAGTGCATTCAAGTGAGATAGCTATGATACGAAACTGTATAGGAACCATAAAAACCACAGTAAATTTTTTCCGACAATCTCCACTTCGAGACAACCTTATGAAGAAAATTGCCAACGAAATTAATTCATCTCATTCAACGCTTATCCTCTTTGTGAGACGCGATGGATAGAAAAACATGAGGCTGTTGAAAGATTTGCAGAGATGTTTCCTGTAGTACGCGCAACACTTTTAGCACTTCAAGACTCAACTAACAGAGATGGCGTCACTCAAGCATACCAACTCTAGACAGCCAATGAAAACAGCCAATTTATCGTCTCGTTAGTTATACTGAGAAAAGTATTTTCATATGCAGTAAATCTAAACAAAGCAATGCAGAAGGTCAATGTCGTTTGACCAACATTTGCAGTTATGTAAAAACAATAAAACAACTTTACAAAATATTTGGAACGGAAATGAGTTTGCGATTCTTTTCGAGCAAGCAAAGCAAATGAGTTCAAGCGAAGTAATTGCAAATAGCACGATTATTTTTAGGAGAAACTGAAGCCCATAGTTTATTGGTGAGTACGAAATATGGCACAATCATTGGAGATCCATAGCTGAAAAACCATCCACCGCCCTCGAAACTTTAGACCATTGCGAGAATCAGTTCTTTCCTACAATAAAAAGTTGCTCACCATTTTGGCCACACTCTCCAGTGTCTACAGCGACCCCAGAAGATGTTTTTCAACCCTAAAAGATTAAAAAGCTACTTGAGAAACGCCATTGGAAATGAACGACTCACTGGGCTTGCGTTGATGAGCGCTCATCGTGATATAGCGATCGAACTAGATTCCGAGGAAATCATAAGTATGTTGGCCATAAGACGCAAAAGACTAAGTTTAATACTTTAAAGTTTTCAATTTACCTTTTACGACATAAAGTTATTATTTCATTTTTAAATATTTTTGTTAGTTCAAATATTTTACGGCTAAAGTTACAAATACCTACCCTGGCATAGTCCATCTGTTGATATTTTTGTTCTATAGTTGATTGTGCAATATATAATATTAATATTATTGAATTGTAGGTGCATATGACATAGATTAGTAGAATATTTTGAAATATGTTTATTTTATTTATTTCCTACTTTGTTAGTTTTGTCATGAATAAATGCTGTACCAACATTACCTAGATATTTTATTTAAATTATAATTTAACGAAATTTATAATATGATTTGCACATTGTTAATAATTTTAAAAAATTAAATTGCGTGCGATTTATATTTATGTAATGTCTAAATTCTTAATTAAATTACTGAGAATTTATTTTTGTACATTTATAGACAATGGACTCTTTGACCACCCCCCACCCCCATGTCTAAGCTATAGCTACGCCGTTGCTCCCAGACGTACATTCTAATTATGTATTAGAAGAGTCTAACGCCAGCTTCGATTTTCTTCAGACACCTGCTCACCAAAATAGTACTCTTGATACAAATTTAGTAGTTGAGGCCTGCTAGTAATATTAATTCTCCTGAAAGATCCATACAAAAACTGAATTCACAAACACCATGTCCCCAAATAAAAATACTTCATTTCTTCTATCTGGAAGGAGAAATGTTTTTTTTTCATTTCTTTTTTAATCAGATTTTAAATCATGCTTCGCACAAACCGTTCAATTGTACACTTCAAGATATGAATCTCATCTCGAGACACGACATGGCTTGTGTAGCGATTTTTTTCTAAAATGCAGAATGTGCAACAAAAATTTCTACAGAAGACACTGCTGCTGATAATTTAAATGTAAATACTGCGCTGTCTTGGGAGCTGTTTCGACAGGTGTTGGTTTCTCGCAACTAGAAGAATCACTTTCTATCTTGAATATTCCTGCATGTCACCTGGAACTTATGCAGTTAATGATGACAAGGTGTCAGAAAAATTATACGAGACTGCATGGAAAAGTATGGAAGAAGCTGGACTGGAAGAAGCTTGCTTAGCTCGTGAAGTTGGAGACGTCGATCAAGATGGTTACCCTTTGATAACTGTAATAGGAGATGGGGCCTGGTGCAAACCGTCTTATAGGACCAATTATGATGCATCTTCGGGAGTCGGCGTTTTGGTAGGGCAACGAACTAAGAAAATTTTATTTCTGGGCATTAGAAATAAATATTGTTCGTTTAGTGTGCCGGGTGTCAACATTAAAAGTACAAATAACTGAGCATAAATGCTTCAAAAATTGGAAGGGATCTTCCACATCAATGGAAGCAGACATTCTAGTGGAAGCATTGGGATGCATGGTGTAAAGTACTTGAAATTAGTTGGAGACAGGGATAGTAGTGTTTATCGTAAATTAATGGGCTCGCCCATATGGTGCCGAATTAATTACAGAGAAGATTGAATGCTGCAATCACCTGTACCGAAATTTCTGTACCAAGCTTGCGGATTTGGTTAAAAACGCACAGCAGTTTGAAAAACCAAGCAGTGCCTGTAAAAAAAAAAAAATATAAGTAGACTTCGTTTTGGTATCACAAAATCTGTTGAGCATTGGATAAGCGAAGAAATTCCGTTTTCTGAAAAATTTTCATGTCATGTCTTTGGAGAACATGCTGAATGTGAGCAGATTGCATACTTTTATGACGGTAAACCAAAAGATGACGAGGAAAACTTGGTGCAAGCAATGAAAGATTGTGGGATGTATAACGACATTTCAAATATTCTACATCGCTTAATTCATAATGCTGCAAGTCTGCTGGCAAATATGGAAACAAACGCCGCCGAACATTATAATTCAATAGTCTGTAAGTTTGTTGACGGAAAAAGGATAAATTTTGCTCTACGAGGAGGATATCAAACCCGCTGCAATGGTGCTGTTTCTTTTTAATTCAGAAGGGAAGTATCATAGTGTTATTCACAAAGCACTCTGTAATGACAAAAGTCCAGGCGGAGTTACCAAAAAATTTATAGAAAAGTTGTAAATAAAATGGAAAAAGAAGAGTCAAAAGAATCGTTTTCTGGAAATGAATATACTCGTTGGGGAATCGAAAATGAGACTGACGCGTTAACTTTATTTCAAAAATGTTTCCAAAATTACCGTCACCTAGGCAATGTGGTGTCTTTGTCGACCATTGGGATGGCATTTTTGCTGCAAGTCCAGACGCCTTATTGGGTGACGATGCATTAGTGGAAATCAAATGTCCATTGGGACCAAAAGATTCACTACATTTTACTCCAGCTGAAGCAATATTAAACAAAAAATAAAATTTTTCTTTTTTTATGATGATAGCAAAATGATGCTTAAAAAACAGCATCCATTTTATTATCAGATACAAGGTCAACTGCAAATAACTGGTAGGAAAAAAAATGTTATTTCTTGGTGTGGAAAAAAAATCAAAATTCCACAGATGTCGGTTCAATTTTAGTTGACACGGTAGAGCACGACGATACTTTTTGGAATCGTGAAATGTTTCCAAAATTAAATAACTTTTATTTTAAATGTGTTTTACGAGAAGTAGACTCTCGCTATCCTAGAAAACTGCCCATAAGAAATCCTACAAAGAGAGTAACAAAAATAGGTTCTGTAAATTTAGATGATATTTGTTATGTGGATAGTCGAAATAAGTACACTAGAAAATAGTTCCTAAAGAATTCCTTGCTACAGTGTTATAATACATGTTATAATTTCGGTTTTAAGTTATTTTTAAGTTTATTAAATAAAAGATGTAAAAAGCTGTGAATCTTACACAAAAATACAGGGTGTCTCACCGGGAACGCCATCGATAGATTATAGAAAAACTGTACATGGGAAAAATTTGAAAATTTGGTAGTATACTAACATCGACAGGGGCAGTTTCGTTAAAATATTTTCAAGATGATGACACTTCCGGGTATACCGGAAGTATGTGTCAAGTTGCTTATTTTAAATGGAACATCCTATATATTATTCTATTTTTGGATTTTGCAAAAAAGGATTAAAATTAAATTTAAAAAACACGTCAAAGTCATTTTTTTTAATGCAAGCACCATGTTTTTATAATTTTATCTTATTTAGCATCAAAAATAAAGGTTGACTTTGTACAAGGTTGTCTATTCAAAAATTCATGGTTTTCGAAATATTGGCAATTTAACATTTTTTTTGTTGCACAAATGCTATTGATTTCTTTTTAATATGAATGGTTATTTCTAGTTGGCCATGATGGCGTTAGAAAACAATCATCTGTCAAGGATATGTCAAACTGTGTGTATCAAACTAAAATGCCAACAGTTAACTGTACCGACTGTGAGTTTTAAAGTGCATATCGTTATCAAAGCGATAACTTATTAGCTTGAAACACGTGTGTCGATAAAGCCAAGTAATTACTTGTACAGTATTACACACGCAACGAAAGAACACCTGGCTTTATCGACACACGTGTGTTTCAAGCATTTAAAGTTATCGCTTTGGTAACGATATGCACTAACACTCATAGTCGGTACAGTTACTGTAACACATGTTCTTAATATAACTTTATCACATTGTCCATAAATAATAAATAAATTTAAGTAATCTTCGTTTGTATAATTTAAGCGTCCCGGCATGATTATTGAAACTTTTTAACAGTTTGACATATCCTTGACAGATGATTGTTTTCTAACGCCATCATGACCAACTAGAATAACCATTCATATTAAAAGAAATACAATAGCATTTGTGCAACAAAAAAAGTTAAATTGCCAATATTCCGAAAACCATGAATTTTTTGAATAGACAACCTTGTACAAAGTCAACCTTACTTTTGATGCTAAATAAATAAATTATAAAAACATGGTGCTTGCATTTAAAAAATGACTTTCGACGTGTTTTTTGAATTTAATTTTAATCCTTTTTTTATCGCCTTGTATTAATTTATTATCAAAATATCAACATAGCCCACTAAAATAGGTCTCCTGCTACAAGGAAACCTATTTCAATTAAATAATAAAGGCATTAGTATAGGAAAATTTTATAATTTTGTTTAGGCCCGAAAACGTCATTTTTGACATAAAATTTAAAATAAGTCCAAAACAGTTAGACTTAGGTATATGACATTATACACAAAATGTGTCTAGAATTTTGGGCAAAATTCAAAAATAGAATAATATATAGGGTGTTCCAGTTAAAATAAGCAAGTTGACACACACTTACGGTATAACCGGAAGTGTCACCATCTTGATAATGTTTTAGCGGAACTGCCCCGTCGTATTAGTAACTACCAAATTTTCAAATTTTTCCCATGTACAGTTTTCTATAATCTATCGATAACAGTTCCCGGTGGACACCTGAATTGTTTTGTGTAGCTATCGCATTTCGGTAATAACCGCCAAGAAGGTTAAGTACTTACCTATTTATTTATCTTTTGCTTGGAAAATTCGTATTCTTGGAACCTTCAAATTTAACATAATACAATTATTTTTAGAGTATTTTAATTGAAGCTTGTATGCGCTTTAGTCTGCTTTAATTTTGCGTTACCTACTTTTGGAATTTAGTTTTCATATAATATAAATTTTTCGTTTCCTAACGTTCAACTTTTCAACTGAGTTTTCCACACAAGACATATTAGGACGTTTTAAAAAATGATTGAGATGTTTGAAATCCGATTTCCTGGTGCGTTATACAAGGCACGTCAAAGTAATACATAAATTCATTTTAAAAACGGTCGATTTTAAGCAAAACCCTCGGACAGGTCAATTATGTTTTCCAAAATACACCTTTATCAACTGAATTTTTTAATGCGATGTTCATTTGTTTTCCAACAGTCTTTTTAATTTACGAGTAAAACATATAGGGCTACCAAAAAATGTCAGTCACGTGACTGCTGGAAAAACAAAACAACATTGCAACAAAATTTTAACATACAAAAGTGCATTTTTGAAAAACAACATCGGCGTGTCCGAGGTTTTGCTAAAATTCAAGTATAAACTAATAAAAGTTTTATTTTATAAGCATTCCAAATAAGCCAATATTTCTAATATACATAATAGGTAACTTGAGGTAAAATTGATATTTGTTACTGCTATTACTACTGTGAACAAAATTTCAGGTACCTTACTTTTTGCATTTACGACCATGATCACCTTATAATCGTAATTGTAATTGTAAATGTAATTGCATTCATCTCGCGTTTTAATTTTTGATTTATTTCTATACGGACTACCGCCACTGGAATGACAGCGCGCCAGCGGTCATGGTAGAGGTTAACGAACAAAAGCGAACATGTTATCAAAGTTACTAATAATGAACCGGTTGCTGTACCTCCATATAGACTTTCTCCGTTTAAGTCCAATGTGCTCAAACAAAAATTGAGACCCTTCTAGAGGCAGAAATCATAGAAGAGAGCGACTCTCCTTAATGCATTCTCAGTGGTGCCAGTACCAAGGAAAATGGAACTGCGTGGACTTCCGCCGTTTAAATGCTATCACTACGTCAGATAAGTATCCTACCAGGACAGATGACCATTTGCATACCAATTACCTCTGGCTGTTGCATGTCAACGTTAGATTTGAAGCTGGTTACCACCAAGTGAATGTTCGGGCTGAGGCTCGTGACATAACAGCTGTTATAACGCCGTTTGGACTATACCGTTTTATTCGGATGCCATTTGGCTTGAAAAATGCACCATTGACCTTCAAACGCTTAATTGACCGTGTTCGAATTGGAATAAGTGATGTAGTTATACTGGCTTATTTAGATAACACAACATTTATTAGACTTAAAAAGTGTTTTTGATCGTCCCGTATTGTTTAAACTAACCGTAAATCGGGAAAAGTGTACCTTTGCTAGTGCGCGAGTAAAGTATTTGGGGCACATTACTCCGCAGGGAATTGAGCCGAATTCGGACAAGATTGTCGCTATTACCGAAATGAAGTCGCCCATTAATGTTAAACAAGTCATGTTATGTTTGCAGGCTTGCAGCTGGTTTAGACGTTTTATACCGGATTTCGCGAGTGTGTCGCGACCTTTAAGCGTTTTAACGCGTAAAAACGTTAAATTCGTGTGGGGACTAGAGCATCAAAGTGCGTTCGAAAATTTAAATAGACTGTTGGTAAGCGCGCAATTTGCGGCAAGCAGATTATGAACTATCCTTTTATTGAAAACTGATGCAAGCTCGTATGCTATTGGAACATGTATTCTCCAGGGGGGTACTGATGAGCGACCAGTTGAATACGTCAGCAGGCTTCTAAATGCTGCTGAACGAAACTACTATGCAGTGAGTAAGTTCGAGGTTACATCGAAAACTCACCTGTTATCATAAAGTCCGATCACCAACCCTTAAGGTGGGTAATGACTACGCTCTCCAAGTGGACGTCTGGCCAGATGGGCTTTAGCCCTACAGCAATTTGATATCAAAATTGAATACTTACCTGGAAAACATAATGTGGTAGCTGATATGTTATCTCGCCAACTCCCTCGGTGGTGCGGAGATGGTACCAGAAGCACCTTCTATATGTCAAGTGATGGTGGCCATGCCATCTATATCATCTAAAGAACTCAGAAAGTTACAGCTTGAAGACCCGAAGATTCGTCCGATTGTTAACTGTTTGAAAACAACAATTCAAATACTGTACATTTTACAGATGGACCGATCGAGGATATGTGATGATGCAGGGTATTTTATACCGATATTCACATGATGCAGATGAAGCTCAGCTTGTTGTACCAAAATCAAAAGAGCAAAGTATACTGCAAGAGCATCATGACTCTCCATAGGCAGGTCATTATGGAGCAGATAAAACAATATCAAAGATAAATGCCACATATTATTGGACGACATTGAGACGAGATGTCAAGGCCTACGTTAAAAAGTGTGCCGATTGCCAACGTTTTAAACCGAGCAACCTTAAACCTGCAGGGATGTTGCAGATACCAGTTCTAAGCCAGCGATTCGAAACGTTAGCGATTGATTTGTTTGGACCACTTCCATCTTCTGATTCAGGCGAACGATGGGTGTTTGCGATCGAAGACTCATCTACCAAGTGGATGGAACTATTTGCATTGAAACAAGCAACAGCATTAGCTTGTGCTACCATTTTAATAGATGAAATTTTCTTACGGTATGGAACACCTAAGCGAATAATTAGTGACAATGGGGTGCAATTTGTTAGTGATGTTATGCAAAAAGTAACATACTGTATGGGTGTGAAACAAAACTTGACTGCAGTGTATCATCCCGCTGCCAATCCAGAGGAACGTCGAAATCGCGAATTGAAGGTTCAGTTATCAATTCTAGTTAAGGATGATCATTCGAAATGGAATAAAATGTTACCGTTTGTACGATTTGCTATGAATACAACAAGGAATTTAACCACTGGATATTCACCGGCATATCTCGCTTATGCACAGGAGCTACGTACGCCGTTTGATATACATTATGATTTACGAGCGGTCATAGATAACGAAAATTTTGTGGATGAAATAACCCCTTATCTTAAAGATTTGGCTACTGCTTTTGGTTGTGCACGGGAACGAAGTGAGCTGAAACAAGATGTTACTAAACGTTACGCTGATATAAAACGTAGAGAGACTATTTCATTTCCGAGAGGGGTGACAAAGTTCTAGTAGATGTACACTCATGAAATTTAAAACTTGGACACCACAATTTCTGTAAACAAAAGTTTGCACATTGTGAAGCGGGCTTAAGGGTATCATTTACAATTCTAACAGCAGGTAGTCTCAGCAGGGGTTATCTTATAGAAGGACTGTAGAATGAATCATTACACTAAGCACGTTTTAGAAAATAGGTAATTTACGTTGCTTACTTAATTTTTTCTTTAAAGAATATATTTGAAGGTATCGCTAATTAAACACCATAGCTCGATTAATTATCGAATCAAAATTTTGTTTAGGAAATGTTTACAAAATAAAATTAGAAATAATTTTGATTTAAAAACGTCTACAAGCAATAACTTTTAAATTAAATCAAAAACTAAACATGGTTATTTGGGTTGACTGATTATTACTTATTTTTAAATAAATCTAACCTACTAATTATTGTAAGTTATTAAAAAAATCATTAAACTCTCTATTCATAATATTTAGTCCTTACAAAATGTATATTTTATGACGTTTCATTTTTTCTGTAGTTAATATAAAAGTGAAAATAAAAACTAAGGCAATTCTTATTGTCAACGTATATATTTAGTTTTTGACAAGAATTTATTACATAATTATAATTAAGATACCAAGTTATAGTTTAAAATTAAATGAAAACTTTTTTTAAATAAAGGTATTACTATATAAATAAATATAAGAAATCAATAATGGGTGTGACCTCCATTATTATTGATACATTCTTGGAGGCGTCTGCTCATTGACGCTATCAAGGTATCAATATAATTAATATTAATCGTTTCCCATGCGGTATCAATGGCTGCAATTAGTGCATTACGGTTTACTGGTATAAAATTTGGTCCTTGTTGTCTTCGGATAACAGCAAGTATTCGAGCCCAAACATTTTCGATAATGTTAAAATCTGGGCTTTTTGCTGGCCAGGGTAACAGCTCCATGTTATTTGCTTGTATTAAGTAAGCAACGTAAATTACCTATTTTCTAAAACGTGCTTAGTGTAATGATTCATTCTACAGTCCTTCTATAAGATAACCCCTGCTGAGACTACCTGCTGTTAGAATTGTAAATGATACCCTTAAGCCCGCTTCACAATGTGCAAATTTTTGTTTACAAAAATTGTGGTGTCCAAGTTTTAAATTTCATGAGTGTACACGCATTAAGCAATGCATCTCATAAATATACGTCAAAGTTCGCTCCGCGACGTGATGGGCCTTACTTAATCAAACGACAGGTTTCACCAACAACTTACCAAGTATCTAGTCGTGAATGAACCCGATGTTGTACTAGGTACTTACCATGTTTCAGCACTCTGACTGTATGTCGCGGGAGATGGCAATGGGGTTCCTTTACGGCCAATTCGTAAACGAGGACGTCCAAGAATCCAGCTCAAAGACCGAATCGGACAACCTTGATGATCCAAATTCATCTGACGACAACCAACATGCAATTGAAGTTGAAGCAACTCCAACAAGTAACAAGTCGAAATGATGACAGCTTATCCATTCCATTAAATTGGATGTCACCCGAGACGGTTGTGACCTCAAGGGGGAGGATGTAAAGGCCCAACTACCCGCCACTGGAATGACAGCGCGCCAGCGGTCATGGTAGAGATTAACGAACAAAATCCCCTCTTGATGTAATAGAGTAACGTGTAGTAATGCTGTGTAATTTAACGCATGTTGTATGCTTTTTTTGTTATTTAATTAATAGAAGTAAGATTACTTTTGAAGTTGGTGCGATGAAGTTTGATCGCCCGCCATACTTTGCTTGTTTAGTTTCATGTAACTTGTAACTTAAAGAGAATACAATTCGTTTTGTGTTTAGTTTGAAAACGTGTCAATCGGCAACCCAAAAACCCTTTCAGTTACCTTACACCACAACAAAGATAATTTCATGATTATTGGATTAAGACGTAAGGGAATGTTTGTTTATAGCTGACAGATCAACTGGTAGAGGCCACCAAAAAGCGTGTTCAAAGGAGCAGGCGCTCGACCATGTCTTAAGGGTCATGCTTTGTTAAACAGTTATATTTACACGTTTATTTTTTTCTTCCCACGTCTTAAATTTATTTTAATTTAATTTAAATTTTTTTTCTAAAAGGAATTGTCCTACAAATTTCTTCTTTTAAATTTTTTAATTTTTCAAAATTAATACCATAATTCTTTGCTTCACTGTTAACCTGCTGTTAATATTTTTTTGCTACGAATATATGAAAATCGACGCAATAAATGCGCTGTTCGGATTAAGGGGAATTTTACGAAATAGCCGTGAGAAACCAAACTGAAGTGTTTAACCTGTTAAGAAATGCTCGTACGAAAAGAATAAAAATGGAAAACCTCTCTGCCACACCATTTTTAACCTTGCATCTTCAGATCCATAAAACTAATTTCGTTGGCAAAGAACACGAAAATTGGCAAAATAATGTATGGTTGATTTGGCTGGTGCTGATCATTGTAGTAGATCCGCAGTTGATCGACGTGTACGAGATAATTACGGTGCAAATCAAACTTTACTGACTCTTTGGCGTGTTATTAAAGCTTTGTCGGGTAAAGATTCTCACGTTCCTTTCAGGTAAAAGTTGTTTTTTTTATTATATTCTGTCCTAATTATATTTCTGATTCTTCACTTAATTTTTACCACTACTGTTGTATTAATGTAATATTTTAAAGTTTTAAATATTTAAAGTTCTTGGAAAAGCATATATTGCTCAAAATCTATCGTGAAAATCTGGAAAACGTTCAGGACCCGTCGATTTCTTCATCCGCAAACTTCAACTCCCTACCTGGGGGTAACACAACCCTGATAAAGGGTGTTGCGATAGATCTCATTGAGTACTATTTGACCCTCTAATTTCGCGTCAAAATTTTCATCGATAACGAAATGAGATAAAAATAAGTGGAAGAGGTAATGTGGAAAAAAATAACCAATGAAAAGACTGCTAACTTTTATGATTGAGATTGTTAAAATGCTGGAAATGATTACCGTTCACTTCTATGCAATAGTATAAGTTTTGTTGGAAACAGCTGCGCAGCTTGTTGGGTGTAATTTGAGAACGTTCGTGTATATGGTTATTTTTTTTTTCACGTTACCTCCTCTTCCACTATTACACATCTCATTTCTTATCTATGAAATGGTACGATGTGAAACTCAGAGGATACTATCTACTCGATGAGATCTTCAAAATGATAATATCGCAACACCCCTCATCTCTATTTAAAATCAGGGGTTTACTTTTCCTCGGCAAGGGGTTGAAGTTGCATGAATGAAACAAGCAAACAAAGTTGGCTCCCGTCGAGATCCTGAAGTCGACGGGTCCGAGTCATTTTCCGATTTTTCATTTAAATCGGGTGAAAAAGGGGTGGTTTGCTTGGACCACCTTCTATGTCTGTCGTCTTGCGGACCAAAAAACGTGAACTCAAGTTGACAATATTAAATATAGATCTAGTAAATTAGTATATTTTTGTACCCAAATTTACACATTTTCGTAAAAGAATTGTACATTATAGAAATTTGTTCTGATTGACATTTTTAAAAAGAATGCTTTTACTGTAAACCACCATTTAGTTTTTGAAATGTTTTGAAACAGTAAGACAAGCGGCTCTTGAAATTTCCGGTGTTACCTAAGAACATAGAATTTCATCAGCCAACATTTTTCCACCCCTAAAATTCTTCAGTCCCCATAACAGCATCCTAATCTTGATATGGGCGGTTGGCATTTATGAGGGTGTAGGGAATTTGTGAACCAAATCGCCAGCTTCCTAATGGAGAAATTGCCGAAAATTGACAAAACGTCAGAAATTGCCCCGAATATGATCAAAACGCGTACTCCTTGAACTCAAACTGAATCACCGAAAATGCTTAAGTACGTTAGCTCGAAGAGGGTTCGAAACAGACATTCGCTCCGAAAAACTGTTAGTAACTTAAATTGATTAAAACAAACTTTTACGTGAAAAAAGTTTGTTTTAAATTAATATGAGTGGAATTTTTTTAAATAAAGAAATAATAATAATTGTATCGGCGTTTTGTCTACAGAAACATTTTCGGCGATTTGATCTACGGATTCAGTTGGTGTTCGGGGACGACGCCAGGGTACGATCGCTAAAGCGTAATTTTTTACTTTAAAGCGTTTTGACCACATTCGGCCCATTTGTCCAGAAAATTTTTTCAACGATTTGTCCGAACCCCCACAGTTGAACCTAGAGCGAGTTGTTGTTTACGAACCGCATACCTATCTCGTTCTAAACATAACACAACAAACATAATCGATTCTAAGATTTAATCGTTATACATGCGGTTGTATGTGGATCGATTTATTAAAAACGAATTAAATTTAAACAACGTAGTTTATATTTATCACTGCAAGGTATTATTTTTTTAATTATAACTTCAAACGCATCGCGTGAGAGATACACTGCTCTATGTTATACCGCCCGTTTCTATTCTTCAGTTCCTTACTTTCCCAAGTGTGTTCTTCACACCGTAGGGACCTTCTGAAATCCCATCATCCTTTTGACACTCGACTCTTAGTACTAACTCTCGGAACCGGAATCCCTATACAGGGTTCGTTTTAGAAGTGTCCCACTGGCCACGGTATGTTGTTTCCTTTGTACTTAAAGCAATCCAATGTTTCGTCTACCATTCTAGAAGCAGTTACAATTCTTCTGTCTTTCGCTTCGGCTAATTCGGCTCCTAATTGTCATCGACCATGGTGGTTATTATTAGAAACAATGATAACAGTCCCTGGACCAATTTAATTTATCTTCTAGTAGCTTTTATTCTATCGCATATATTTTTGTTCTTTTCTTCGATTGATTTGATTTTTTCTTTCATTAATTCCATTGTTTGTTCTATTTTTAAAGAAAATCTTATAGAATAAAAAGCACTATCTTCAATCTCGATTTTTACTAATTTTCACTCCCCGCTGCGCACTATGTTTTGTTTTCATTTAAATAGTAACTTCGCACCGGTCGTTTTTTATGGTTTCCAAAGATGTTTGGGTTTGTAAACTCGAAATATTTACACACCCATTTACTATACTACGAAGTAAATATGTGACGCGACTAATGTGACGAGTTTTACTTTATGATTCGCTCGTTATCTTATCACATCAATCTCGATAGATAAGCAGGCGTCTTAAACAATTAACACAAAAAAGACAGACAATCGACTCGTGAAAGTTCCGGTGTTATCTGAGAACATAGACGACGTTTCGGAATTAATAGAAATGAATTTCATTGAAACAATATGTAAAATCAGAACTGCTCTATTTTTTACTATCGTTTTTTATACTGCAAACTTGACATTTGCTATTGAAAATTTTGCACACAGGGGAATCGAAGCTAACAAGAATATTGCAAGATAGCTTAGGTGGAAAATCGAAAACATCAATGATTGCCACGATTGCCGCATTAACCAGCAGTACCGATGATATCTTGAGTACATTAGAATTGGCGCAAATGCGCGTACAATATTTAATAAACCTGAAGTTAATAAAATGTTCCACAAAAGGGATATATTTGCTTTTACATGGATGAAAATGATCGTTTACGTAAAGATTTGGAAGCGTCGCGTACTCAAACTGGCGTGTACCTAGATGAAGAAAATTTCGAAAAAATGGTAACTGGAAACAAAATCCAAAGTGAGACTGTAATCCAACTAAGGCTGCTAGTCACCAACTTGGTAAGCTCAATGGATGAAGGTAAACTTCAAACAGAAGAATTATGGAAATATGTGAAGAATACATGTACTGACGTTCTTGCGCACTTACACGATTGTGATAAATTATGTGAAGACAGGACACATGCCATTCAATTGTTGCGGAACACAACAACGTGAATTGTATAATAAATCATCATCTATTTTGTCTAATTGTGTTAACAAGATTGATGCTAGAATGAGCACTTCTGACTTAGATATGTGTTTAGATGAAGTAACAGAATCGTTCAATAGTCGTTTCGAAGTATTTGGTCAAGTCATGGATTTTGAGGAAAATTGGGACTTGGGTTGGGATGATTTTGAGGGTTGCTCAAAAAACGACGGTTGTGTTGCGTGTCAAATAGCGGCCGAATGTTTCTTAAAATTCGAAGAATCTAATGATGATAGTCCATTTGTCGATAACGATAGGATAAAAAAAGCTATCCAAGCGAATACCGATTCGTATTCTAAAATTTCCGCAGAAGAAGATCGCATTAGGAGTATGAAAGAGAGTTTTCTTAAAAAACGAAAACTACTTACGAAACACTTAACGCGTCTGTCATGGGCGTGAAAAACGAAATTGCTCGTGTTAAGTCTAGTTGTGAGCATTTGCGAAATAGTATGAATATAAATATGTCAAATTTGAATGAAGAACTCCAAAAATACGCTTCGAGCAGCTTAGATAGTCTGCAACTAGCGAATGGCATTGTTAGCGAAGTCGCTAATCCAACGAGGAATTCTGATAGTATATACCTGGCGACATACATTGAAAAAATGAAGGAAATAAGATCGGTGTACAACAGTTATCGCAGGTCGTACAAGCAACTGTAAGCGATAACGAGCGGTTTATTGCAAACTCTTCCAAAGCGTGCATTGACCAAAAGCGCAGTATAAACGTAAGTATTACAACTTTATCGACCTTTCATTACATGACGTGTTTCAGAAAAGTTTCGAAAATACTTACAATACCATGTTGGAGGAACATGCTATTGCTGAAGAATTCTCTAAAGACGTCAATGACTTTTCTCAGCGTTTCATGTTATATAACTCGAGTGTATTAGAGAAGGCCGGTCAGTTGCAATCGACAATAAAGAACACAAAATTTAATGAAGTAAAACATGCCGGAGACACACCATCACGTACTCATCAACAGTTTCCCTTCAATTTGAAAGATCTAACACCCAAGGAAAAAGCATTACAGACTTTTCGAGAAGGACATAGGTTAATAAACGCTCCAGACGAAAACGAAAGTAATTGTTCTGGAGCCCACAGGTGCAATGCAAATCGAAGATAGAATATGAATTTATGTTTGTTTATTTTATTTATTTTATTTATGTAATAAAAAAAAATTAGCTCGACGTGTTTTTCAATGTTTGCATCGACATATCTGTGTGAGCAAACATTTTCAAGAATGAAATGCATCAAAAGCAAAGAAAGATTTTGCCTAAGATGATCATCTTCATTATTTACTAAGGGTCGCCACTATAAAGTTTGAAGCTGACTTCAGGCTGGCGTTACAAAAACAACCTCAGGTTTCGCACTGATTTTAACTTTCTTTTTAGTAATATTTGAGTTTTTTCTGTCATATTTAAATTAAAGCATTTATCAAACTTTTTACTGTTTTGTTCACACTTTCGAAATTTAAATTCCAGTTTAAACAACTGAAAGTCCAGCCCATGTTTCTAACGTTATTCCATTGGCATCGTTGTCTTTGTAGCCCCATAGGTGTTCTGACAATTGAAGTCACCAATATATACACGTGGATGAGGAAAAACCACATTAAATGTGTTCTTGTTCAATCCCTCAACATTAATTTGTAAAAAGCGGAGAACCACGTTTAGTAATAGACTACAGAATATTAAATTGTCAGAGGACGCGTGAAATTTTTCCAATTCCGAATACAGACATAGGTTTAGAAAGCTCGCCGGAGTTTTCGCAGCCCTTGACATGGCTAGTGGTTATCTCAAAGTTCCGTTGACAGAAAACGCAAAGGGAAAACGATATTTGTCATATGTGACTAAAGAAGAATTTGAGCGAATGGTTTTTAGTCTCACCAACGCACCTTACGTATTTTTCGCAGTTGAGCATCGAGTTTTAGGTCGGTTGAAGGGAAATGCAGTGGTGTGGTACATGGACGATATTTTTGGTTCTATGTGTAGATTGGGACAATATCACGAGCGATTAAGGCAAATTTTGGGTACCGTGAAAAACGCAAATACCGTTAAATTTAAAGAAATTGTGACCTTCTGGTCGTTTCCAAATCGATTTTGGGTTTTATTTGCGGTTATCGTTGGTTAATAGATAAAGTTATGGCGTTTGTCTGCGTTTTAGATTGAATTGTTGCGAAGGCTTTGGAACGACTAACTCGCTCTCGCGAGGTGTCCTGGTTTTGTTTGTTTCCGGCCGCTAATCGTCAGTGGGGATGTGCTCCGCCCTCTGTGTTAGCGTTATCGGTGACAGTCTCCCCTACTCCCAATGATTAGCGGCCGGTTCTTCGGGGTGGCGTATCTGCAGGCGTCTTCTTCTGAAGGGTCGGGGAGGAATGCGTCGCACTACCGATTGGCTGGTACGGCAATAGGGCGGTTGGTGTTCGTCTGTGCGCCGTCGACGGGAGCGGCGTTCGTCAGCGTTGGGCGTTGCTGGGCCGACCGGATGTCGTGGACGTGCACCTTCGTCCGGTCTGCGTTAGGTCTTTGGCGGGTTCGATTATGTCGCAGGGTCCAATCCACGCTGGATAGAAAATCACCGGCTGCAGAAGCGGGACCTTTCTAACACCTTCTGCCCGACGGAGAATTGAGTTCGTGTCGGTCCGAACAGCATATCTCGATCGGTATTTACTGCTGGGTGCCGTGGATCTCCTGATGCGGTTTTCGCGGAGTTCCCCTTGGTTACGAACCTCGTCCGGAGTCGGGTTGAGCCTCCACTCACCCGGACGTGGAAGGTCGTACCCCGTAACGCGCCTGGCTCGGTGTTGACCCTGTGGCAGCGTTTCTTCTTGTCCTCAGGTTGAACAGGATGATGGGCAGAACCCGGTCCCATAAGTTCTTCGGGCGGCCTTCGAGATGAATACGTAACCCCTTTTTTAATTTCTTGGTTCACGTCTTTCTACGGGGGATTGGCTTGGGGATGGTAAACCGGAGTCGTCCAGTGCATCCCATCCCGAGGTGGTGTGGGCGCGTCCCAATCTATCGACGTGAACTTTCGTGGTCCATTATCCGAGATAATCGCTTTGGGGAAACCATAACGTCCAAGGACCTCGTTCTCCAATTTCTCGCGTATCACCGCGGTGGTAGCGTTTGTTATTTGGTAGGCTTCGACCACATACTACAAATCGGTGACCACCAGCAGATGTCGATGTTTCGTCACGGCGGTAGGATTGTACGGTCCCCATGAGATCGACGGAATCTCCCAAGGTCTAGTAGGGTTCTCGGGGCCCGTACAGTAGCGTCTTGCTCGTTTTGTGGTGGCACCCAACACGACCTGACGTACATTCAATTACAAAAAAAAATTACATGCGAGTATTAGTATATATATAAAATTCTGTTGTCACAGTGTTTGTGCTCGAACTACTCAATACGGCTCAACCGATTTCAATGAAGTTTTGTATATATATATTATATGTATTCGGTAGGTCTAACAATAGGTTTTATCTATTTTTATGCTCATAAGTGCAATTGTTTAATAAATATTAATATGTAGATTTATTAATTTTTCAACCTCTAACAGCCGGCCCCGCCAGCCTTGTGTCAATGGGAGCGCTTCCTGCCCTGGCCAATGGGAGTGCTTCAAATACTTAAATGGCATCGCATTGCGGCAATTTTATTGGATGTAGGTAGAACAGCTCATTCAGTATTTAGCTGCCACTAAGTATTCAAAATAACCCAGACGCAGTGTGGAATATAAAAAAATCGATCTTCCATGGCCACAGTACTGAAACAGTGTCAAAATTATCAATTGGGATGAATGTACTATGGCGCACAAACATTCGCTTGAGGCGTTGAACAGGACTAGCAAGATATAAAAAATAACGACAAACTATTTGGCGTTACTCCCTTTCAGGTGATTTCAGACAAACACTTCCTGTCATTCCATGTTCAACATATACGCTGATGAGATCAACGCGTGCTTAAAATCATCGCCACTGTGGCGTATGTTTGAAAACATTACAGCTGGAAAGTAAGCATATTTACTTTCAGTTCAGTTCAAATGCTTCAAGATCCATCTGCTCAAACATTCTCAAAACAACTATTAGATATCGGCGATCAGTGGCGGCTCGTGGTCAATCATACTGGGAGGTCAAAAATTAATTTAAAAAAATAGATATACTTAAAAAATATAAATAACTCAAATGCACCGCAACATTTTATACAATCTACAATTTTCTTCAAAAATATAGCGATTTTTTGGAAACATTTTCATTAAAATCTCTAAGGGATTTTCTATAAGCATTGTCTAGCTGTGTACGAATATCAACATTTCCTACGGTTGCAAAATTTACCGAGCATTTTATGTGTTCTGCAGACGAAGCATGTTTTATATTTTCTTATTTAAATGTTTTAAATAGCTTACACCGGATTTGCACCATAGCGATTTTGACGAGTCTTTAGAAAATAATAAACAAACAAAACAGTAAAAGACGCTTGATACTTCACAACCACATATCCAGTCAGCTAAATCGTACATTACCTTGCGAAAGTTTTGATGAACATCTTTATTTTTGTCTTTGCTAGTTTGTCGTAAACTTAGTTCTGGCAAAGGACGACCATTTGTCTTGAACTCAACTAATTTTGTAAAATTAAGTTCGTTAGCACTTTTTAGTTGTTTAATTTTCTCCACTACCGACATTTTCTATAATAGCGCATGCACACGCGAACCAAAAATAGTATTTTTACAAAACAACACAACAGTAAAAAATATCAATATAAATTCTTAAATTGATTTAAAACACGCAAAAATCGAATCACAAATCGAGCGTAGATGTACACCCTCGAAGCCAACGTAAACTGCGGGACCCGGCTTATGACCCAAAGTTGATTATTGCTTCGGACGTTCGCGTTTATTAGGGCGCTGCACGTTTTCGAGTTTTTCCGGTAGATCTAATTCAATGAGGACAATTCGCACCGCCAGCCCAAGGTTAATGAGGATAAATTACGAACGACGGCCGATAAATTTTAAATTATTATACTTGGGACTTGCGACTTTTGAATAAATTAATATTTTTTTATATATTGTCAAAATTTTTGGGAGGTCATTGACCAAATGACCCTATTGACAAGCCGCCACTGTCGGCGATGGAAAAAGGTACTACAGATGAAACTGGATTCATAAAATGTTAGTGAAGCCATCATTTTAAATGGCAAATTCGAGGTGAAAATATATTACTATACCGAATCCCTATTATACCCACAGATGTACCAATTCAATTTAAACGCCTTCAATTTCCAATTGATTGGCATTTGCAATGACTATCAATAAGTTTCAAGGCCAAACGATGTCTGTCTGTGTGTTTTAAATTTGTGCACATCATGTTTTTCACACGGACAATTATACGTGGCGTGCTCTCGAGTGGGCAAACCATCCAGTGTGTTGTGAAAGCTAGAGATGGGAAAAACAAAAAGATATTGTAATCTAAAAAATCTAAACAATCCCTAGAAATAATGTATATGGCAAAACGAAGTTTTGCCGGGTGAGCTAATAGTAATATATAAGGGTTTAATACTGCTAAGTCAATAAGTAATGTATTCAACTGTTGATTGAAAAGTGCATCTATGCAATCAAGTTAACTTCATTTAAACGAAACCGTTGACCGAAGACAATACTTTTATTACAATTCAAATGCGTAACTTTTTAACCGTAAGGGTGAATGCTGAGGCACTTTTTACGCTTTATTTAATTAAAAGAACACACACATAAGGAAACGCGGATTTGCAAAAAGTTTAAAAGTTTAACAAAGCAAAAAATAATTTTTGAATACAACACGAAGACCTTTGGTTAATTTTTTATCCCCTGGGCCGATTAAGACTTTCACAATTTTAACGACATTTCAACGACTTTTAGCGCGATTTTGTATGAGCAGATTTTATTTACCGAAACCAACAAAGCTAGTCTTCATGAAACCGTTATAAAACAAATTTTGTTAAAATTATAATTTTATTATAATCTCAGTAATATAAATTGGATAATGCTCATTAAAATTTATGGTCCGATTGCATTTATAGAGATTATAGTGGTGTATGCATTTCTTTATTTTGTAGTACTGGCAACGTTGTATAACAAGAAACTAAACAATCATGTAAATAACAGGTTTCTATAACGTTGGCTTTACAATTTCATTACAGATTACTATTTTCCTAAAACAATCATTTTTTTTTCACAACGAACCTGGTTCCTATACAGGGTGTTTCATTAATCAGTACAGAAAATGAAACTGAGATTCCTTGCAAAATTTAAAGGGGGTTTAACATAAAAAAATTTCCTTAAAGCCTCCCCTGAAGAGTTAGACAATCTGTAGCAATGCTAGGTAGCGTTAACGGAAATTTGTTCAAAAGATTAAGAGCCTGTATTCAAGAAAATGGTGCCCATTTTGAACACTCTCTGAAATAATATTGTTAATTTAAATTAAAAATGATAGTTAATAATAATTGTTATTTATGTCAAACTTGCATATAACGTATTCATTAAAAATTCTGAAAATTCTGCTTAATTTATTTTTTGGTGAAAAAGTATTGAGTTTACGTGAAATTTTTAAGAGCAAAAAGTTTTTAATTGAATTGGCCCTCCAAAATCTGAATTTTAAAATTAAAAAAAATTAGTTAAAAAGTTCTGGTAAAACTCTAAGGGGTAGTAAGACTCACCCCTTGCAGAGAACAAGGGTGAATAAAATTATAAAATTATGGAGGCTTCTTGGTAGTAGTATTTGAATGTTTAGATTTCTTTTTATTTCAAGTCATTTCAGAAAAAATCGATTAATGTGAATTTTTAACATCTTTAAGGGGTTGTAACTCTTCAGGGAGGCTTTAAGGGAAATTTTTATGTTAAACCCCTTTAAATTTTGCGAGAATTTCAGTTTCATTTTCTGTACTGATTAATGAAACACCCTGTATAGTTAAATATCTTTAAGACTTTTTCAATCCAGCGACGTCAGTTTTTGTCAAGCGATTTCGGAAATAGTTGAACCGGCACACTTTTAACATTGGCGCTGTACAGCGCAATAGATACCGCAAATATTAGTATACAGGATGGCTCTTGTAAACATTTACTAGTTTCTTACATTAATGCAATACATTTGAATCCAAATTACATTCATTTACCTTTTAAGTAACGTATAATTACAAAACAAACTTACTTATCCGGATAAAAATTTATTACTCAAAGTTCATATCTGTTTAATTCCGAATATTTTAAAGGGTGTCAATAAAAGAAACTAACAGCTAATGCAGTTTTTAATCCTGAATTGTTTCATTTTAGATTTACAAAACATCATCCGCATTCCACAGCAAAATGACACAATTAACTTTGCATAATTTTTCTTTACGGTATCTATACTAAAAAAATTTTTTCTTTATTTTATACTTTCATTCATAATATTTATAAATTAAAACAAAAAACCACAGGTTATAAAATCAATTAGAATTATACAACAGAAGTTAATTAAATAAAGCTAAATAATCATTTCAAACATGCCGAGACATACCTGTAAAGAATTGCGCAGTCTTTATGGTAACAGATACGACTGAATGAAAATACCGAACACTGAAGGTTTAATAAAATTTGATGAATTAGTTACCCTTACCATTGTCTAAAAATGCCTTACATAAATATGGGCAAATATTGCCCTTGAAGAGCTTCGAAATCTTGTTGAAGCAGCTGCACAACAATTCGACAGTAAAATTTAGGCGTTTTTAAGTTATGCCGATTCGTGGATACATCAAACCAGACTTTGTGTTTAACAACGGGGTGATAACATTGAACATCTAGCTTCGTATACACCTGAACAAGAAACCTAGCAAAAACAGAACAACGAACCGAAAAGTCAAACTAAACGACGAACAACCTTTTTGATTTCGACAATCCGAGTAACAAACGGAACATTTGTGCTGTTTCCATAATTAGTTTCAGTAGTGCTCAGTTGATATACAGGGTGTTTCCTAAGTAATCTAAAATATTATATGGGGCGCTTTGTCACTTAATTTTTTAAGACGAAAAGTTCATATAAACATGTGTGATAAGTCTTGTCGTTAATGAGATACAGGGTGTTTTATTATTTTATTAAAAGCAACAACATGTGTTAAACATAAAGGAAAAATAGTATATTTCAGAGCATGTGTTCAAAATGTCCACCTGCAGCTAAAATGCAAGCATCTGCTCGATGTTCAATTGATTGCCGAATACGTTCGAAGATACCAGGATTGTTACGAATAACATTACAGCCTTGTATGATACGATTTTGAAGATCTTGTACGTTTAATATCGGGGTTGTGTAAATGAGCGATTTTAAATATCCCCACACACAAAAATCCAGAGGATTATGTCCCGGTGATCTAGGGGCCACGGGTGTGGAGATCCTCGTCCGATCCAATGGTCTGGAAAAACGTTATTTAAAAACTCGCGAACAATCACTGAAAAATGTGGAGGAGCTCCATCATGCATGAACCACGTTATTCCAAAGGCCACTTAGAATAAGCATGTTTTTCGAAAACCAGTAGCGTCACCAGGAAAAATTAATTTCAAATACAATCAGAGCTGATTTATTATAAACAATTTAACACTCTGTATCTCATTAACGACAAGACTTATCACACATGTTTATATGAACTTTTCGTCTTAAAATTGAGTAACGAAACGCCCCATATAATATTTTAGATTACTTAGGAAACACCCTGTATATTTATTACTGAAAAGAGAAATTGGGAAAAACAAGAAGATGGTGGTAATCACATTTTTACCCACAAAGAAGAGTGGAAAATTATAATTTACTAAGTTATTATTCTTATGTTGGAAATTTCCTCGAAATGATGCTAATAAGGACGTCATTTTTATCTTGCATTCCTCTGCATCCATATTTATATTTTAACAATTTTTTTTTCCACACGTCTTGCTTTTTAATTTTGTCATAATGTTGTGGATGTCTTGCTTGCCATAACAACTATTTTCTTGATAAACATTGATTAATTCAAAATATTTTCTTCTGTTCACTCTATTATGTTGAAACAGAACAAACCCTCACTCTAAATGCAGGCCAAAAACTAAAAAAATGCACTGGACTAGATTCCCTGTACAAGTCTGTTTGCCGTTTTGTTTAGATTCGTCCAAACCTGCAAACGCATTCGCGCGCATTTTCTTTGATGTCGGTGAAAAAACTCGACTAGTGGCGGGAATGTCGCAAACTATTCGTCGAACAACCTAGATTTGCGAATCTGTTCGAAAACTCATACGTAGCACCGTTCAAATTAATGTACCGATTTCCGTTCAGTTCGTTGTTCTGTTTGTTGCTCAGTTTGTTGTTTATCTGTATACGAAGCTTAATATAATTTTCCTTAAATTATTTAAAAAATAAAATTGTAAAGGCCATCTCGCTTGTTATGCAACTTTAATTAAGGTGTTTTGGGTTAAATCAACTTGTTTTATTCAAATACTATTTAAATTAAAACAGTGTTACTCTGAATAATGTAGTACAAAGTGAGAACAACTTTTTAAAATAAAAATTTTTGAGAAATGAGGTGCTAAGTTTAGACGGACCTCAATCATTGACTTCTGAGCATCAATAGAAACAGTGACGAAACAATATTAAACGATGTGCGTTCGTTTTGTCACAATTTATATTTTTAAAAATATGATTTTCAGACTTTTAACTTTAGATTCAAAGACTAAGAAACCGTTATGTTTGTGAATGTCACTTTACAACTGAAACATTCACAAAACCAGACAAGAAATGTTTGCTTAAATCTTCCGTGCCATTACAAATCTAAAATGTATCATCTGAATCTTCACCTGAAGTTTTACTTGATTTTTATGAAAGTTTAGACAAATTAAAAACAGAAATTTCCTTATGAATTATGATGATAACGGTCCATTAGGTTTTAGGAATTATTTAAGCTTATATAATAATCAATTAAGTTTAACGATGCATGACAAGCAGATAGTATATATAAGCTTCCCATTGTTTTTTAATTTTAGTATCGGTATCGCTGATGATGATAGCTTAGCTATTGAAACACGTGTCCGAGTAAAGTTTTTGGTGTTTTTCTGTTTGTTTCTCTAGTATTGTTTTTGAAGACTCTGTTGCAGATTCGGCATTTGAAAAAAATAATATCTTTAGATAGATCATAATTTTCGGTTAATATTGACGACGACTGTGACAGTATGACATTTACTCAACATTTATTCAAGTAAAATGTGTGACTTACGACATCTCGTGTAAAACATGGACAAGTGTGAATAGTATAAACTAAGAAAAATGCAACAGTTAACTGTAACGACTTGTGTGTGTGTTAAAGTGCAAAGCAGCGAAATGCTGCATCAGGTGTTCTTTCGTTGCGTGTGTGCTTCTGTACAAGTTAATACTTGGCTTTATCGACACACGTGTCTTTTAAGCATTAAAATTATCGCTTAGATAGTGCTTTGCACTTTAACACACACAAGTCGTTACAGTTAACTGTTGGCGTTTTTCTTAGTTGATATATTTTACTTAAACGTATAAAAACATTATTTCATTAGATTAATCAAAACAAATCTCTCAACAAGTGTGTGCAATGATTGTAGTTCTCTCTCAATAAGTAGTAGGTATGAAAAATATTTTAGTGAATGGAGCATTCTTAAAAATATGTTACCCAATACATACCTACACTAGCGCCGTTTACCAGAATTCGTTTATTCTTTGTCGGTACCAAATAAATAGGTTATAGCCACACTTTTCAACATAAAATGACTTTATACAGTCAAGTAAAAAATTAGCAACTCTTTTATAGCCTGCAAACTGCAAATATTTAGCCTGTCCATACCCATAGATATTATAAGTTTTGTATTGTTTTGACCCACTAAAGTTATACGCCACTGCTTGTTTTTGATAATATATTTGTCATTGGTTTATTGTCATTGTTTGTCTTACAGAAACTCGAATAAGCGGCGTTCACCGACACAACGTATAATAATCATATATACTCGAACCTTACTTATAACCTTATCATAATACGGGGGTCAATTTGGTTTATATCCTCATAATTATTTACGCTCAACAAATTAACTCTTTCCACTACCACAGATCCAGCATCATTTATAATACACTAATGAGCAGTGCTACTGTATAAATCACATTGCTTAGAGAGTTTTTTTTTAATTTAAAACAACTTAATTTATTGGTTTAGTTTTTTTTTTTTTAATTTTCAAACCTGTTTTAAATCGTTCAATACCCAAGAGTTGAGAAGGTCAACTTACGATAGATAGAAACTTGAGAATTAGATAATTCTCATAAAATTAATTCACAATTTACCTTAAAAATGCTTACTTTGTATCCTGAGGTTGCGGATTAGTAGACCCTTAATCGAGCTTTGAGTAACGCCACTGGATGATATTATAATAATGTTATTGAGTTGGGTTGGCAACGGATCACAAGTTGGCTGCAATGCACCAATTTTTTTTATATGTACTACTATCCAAATTAATATAAATGTTTTTTTATGATATTGATTACGAATTACAATAAGGAAACCTAATTATGTAGGCGTACAGTTTAAAGCGTAACAAACTTATCCGACAATAACAAAAAACTTTTATACTGTAATTTGAAACTTCTACTGTGCTGTTTTTAAAAGTATCTTAAGCAATGGCTGGACTCGAAAAATATTCTGAATACTCCCTCGATAGGTATAACTTAGAGGCGGGAGGATACGGAGACATTAGTGATACAGATTTGTATGATTTTGATGATAGTAATCATTACCAAGATATACATAGAGAAAATGTTCCTCCAGTGCCATATATGCCACATAATATTGAACAAATTGAAGACGGTATTTATATGTTGATGTAACTTTCATTTTCTACATAAATATTCTAGATGCCACCCTGAAGAAGATCATTACAACTGGAGTTAGTATTGTTAGTTTAATAGCTGAAAATTTACTTAGCCATCCGTTTGTTGTTTTACGTAGACAGTGTCAGGTTGTTATTTTTACGTAGGCTTATTTAATTATACATGTACCATTTTAGGTTAACCATTCTTCAAAACGATCCACATAATTCCGACAACGTGAGTTCCTGTGATATACCATTTACATAAACATCAAGGTCTGACAACACTATGGAAAGGTTTAGGATCTACTTTAATATTACGTGGAATGAGTTTAGGTATTGAAGACTTACTGTCTAAAATAACTCCCTGGCCCAAGTAAAATTACTTCACTTATATGAATATATGATTTTGTTCTTCTTTTATAGAGAAATATCAAACGCTGCTCTAATAAATCGTTTTTCCAGCATATTTTCTTGAAAAGGTAAGATCTACATACTTGAAAAATGTATGTTTTAATCATTAATCTGTTTCTACATGTGTCCCATTTTCTTTCGGTTTTATAGTATTGTACATTGGTCCCCGTTGCACTTTAGAATGTGGACCAATCCCCTGACAGAGGGTTTGAGTGAACAGGGTTTAATGTGATAAGAACACACTTGGTATGTCTGGGGTCAAAGGTTAAAAGTTATAGAAAAAAAAAAATTTAATCTGCAAACATTTTTTATTTTGAATTAAGAGTTATTTGAACATACAAATTTGATATTGCTTAACATTTGTTTAAACTTATCGGTGTTTGAATGGTTTGTGTAGATGTATCCGTACTTCTTAAGGGACCAACAGCCTCGCCATTCATCTGTTATTATGGTTGTGCCCACTTCTACATGTTTCCTAATAAGGGGTATTAGGGTTTTGGCATTTGTCAAGTTATTTGGGCGTATCTTCAAACGATAGCTACTACTCTATCACCCTAATATCCATTGGCCTTCTCTTAGACACTCTCTGTTTGCCTATCTTTGACTCGTTGATCTTAACTACAGCACCAGGACCTCTGATTTTTTGCCTCTGAGATAATTCCTTTCGAGAGCACACATACATACTTCATGGCAGTAGCCAAACCAGTAAGCGATTGTAGGTGTGAAGGGTTTGTCTCTCACCTATTGATGTCTCTCTAATCGTCTGTTTATAGGAATAGTCATTAAGGATGGCATAGGTAAGGAGCTTTATCTCAATGGATTTGGTCTTCAGGTTCTCAAACGAGGTGCCCTTCGTTGCAGGTATACAATGTCACCCCTGCCTGAGTGTTTGTTGCAACACGTCCTAGAAAAGATAAATTTTTATTAGAGAAAGTTTTTCTTATAAATTGACTATGGGGAAATCGAACCTAAGCCCTAGCAACCTATATACATTAACTAGACCTGCACACTACCTCAGGACCATTAAGGCCCTGTGAAAATTATACGTTTCAAACAAATATTTCTTCAAACGAGTCACTAATGTCAAGTGTTATAGTAATGTATTGAACAGAAAAATGCAAAACCATATAAAAGTTTTATAAAATTTTTCCATAACTTTTTAATGTTCAACCCAGGTATGGCATATTTTATGTGTGTACTTACCACCCACCTATACCCTTAAACCTCACATGGGACGTGGCCCCCATTCTAAAGTCCTGCCTTGGTCCCAATTCAAATCAATCTACTGATTGATAGTGAAAGGACAAAATTTCTCCGAAGGTTGGTTTCGACCTACTACAGAATAGTGCTGTACAGGGTGTCCCAGATTTAGGTAAACAAGCAATATCTCTGTTATTTGATGAGATAGAAAGATAAACTAAATAAACATTAAAATAGCATCTAAGTTAGCGTCTGATTACACCCCCGAAACTGCTTTGTCTCTTTCCACGTCTGAAAAACCACCCGCATCTTTTTTTTTTCAAACACCCTCTATAGCTCAACTCGAAATCATTCTGAGCACTCTTGATATGTCACAGTTGTTTATTAACAGTTTCAAATAAAAATGTGAAAATCATGATAAAAATTGAAGATGTTTTATTAATCAGTACGGACAGTTTTACAACAAATGTTCAAATTGGCCACAACCACACAACCTTCCAAGCGTAGCAAAAACTCTCGTGTGCAGGTTGCTCTGAGCATATTTGGTGTGATTCTGCGGCACACCTGTCGAATCGATTTTGAAGCTCTTCCAAATTAGCCGGTTTCTTTATACTTTTCTTTCAAATAAAAAGCCCTATCAGAAATAATCTGATGGGGTTAGGTCTTATAACGAGGTGGCTAAAGCAAGGGTCGCCGTAACCAATCCATCAATTGGGAAACGCAAGATTTAAATGTTGCGTTACAATGTGAGCATTATAAAATGCCAATAAATTCTAATCTACGATCAAAATCTCCCGGATTCAAGCCTTGGACTAAATAGAATTTCAAAGGGTGGTAGTTATGTTGTTTTAAGATTCTTGTAATATTTGTTTTACTAATTCCCACTTCGTCAGCGAGCGCGCGAACAGACACATAGGGATTTACAGCAACATATGCCAGGACATTAACAATATTTTCTTCTCTTCTGACTGCAGCTCGATGTTGGACATATTTTAAAGAAAATGATCTAGTGCGTAATTTTGTTCCACTTAATAAGAAGTGGCAGGGTAGGGTGGATTGACTTTGAGATGACACTACTTATTCACCTACCTTCCCCGTCATCATTGCTGTAATTTTGTTGATTTGATTGAGGTGGGGGTCCATCCTAGTACTTTCTTAGAATGCAATAGTAAGTGCATTGTGAGGTTGATCGTGTGACTGCATCATTTATTATTGCAGTTTTCTCAAAGTGCAGGCACAACAAAATTATGTGCGTGGTCGTGATGCAAATGAAACAGAAGTACAAGAAATCAAACCATTCTTTGGGTTATTGTATTTTTTGGGTGTTCACCATTCAAAACAGAAAAATCTGTAGGGTATATGGAAAAAAGATGGAACAGATGCTGTTGGCATTTAGAGCGTGCTGAAGTTTTAGGGTTTATATGCTTAATAAGCTAGATAGTTACGGTTCCAAATGCTCTCAGAAGCTCAAACATTTTATACAACAAATTTAGAGGTATATGTTGGTATGCAAAACGAAGGTCCATACCGTGTAGATAACAGATCAGGAGAAATTGTGAAAAAAATGACAAAACACTTAATAAGAACTGGAAGAAATTTCACCTGCGACAATTTCTTTACTTCGATTCCACTTTTTTCAAGAACTTTTAAAATGGGTCTTACGCTAGCTCCTAAGAATATTTAAAAAGGAAAAAAAAGGAAATTCCACATCTTTTTATTGAGAACATAAGGAGAAAGTCCACTAAAAGTTCCATATTTGGTTTCTCTAAGAACTCTACCATCGTGTCTTATGAACCAAAAAGAACATTGCTTCTTCTGTCTACTATGCACTATGACGATTAATTATATTTTACAACAAAACAAAAAATGGAGTAGATATACAGTGATGCAATGAAAAAAATTATTTTCAAATAGTTGGCCACTTACAATATTTTTTTGACATTATGAATATTGGTGCTATAAACAGCTATGTCATCTACAAGGCGAATACACTTGAAACTCTACGAACAGACAATCTGACATTTGAAGCACATATACCTAATACCATGAAATCCAGAATACATGAGATTTATGAAATTCCAAAACCTGAACGATATCCAAGATTGATAGCAAATGATATAAGATGCGCATACTGTTTTACTAGAAAAAACCACAAATCAAAAACTAGGTGTATTCAGTGCACTAAATCTGTCTGTAGGGAGCACACTATCACGATGTGTACAGACTGCACTCACGTGAAGGGGACACTTCAAATTAAAACAAAACAGTTTGGTAGTTTAAACGATTAAGTTAGTTTGTATATTTTCTTTCGTTGTTCCATAATATGTATTATTATTAAAATTTTACTTGAATTCATTTCAGTTAATAAAAATGTTTTGCAAGTACTCATTGAATTTATAAATTGTGTCACTTAAAACCACAAAGCCAGAAGTTTCCCTGGCACGCGTTTGATCGTGCAACATATTGCGCGTGTGATGGAGTGTTAATTTGAATTGTCTATCAAATAACGGCGATATCACCTTGTCACGTAATTCAGAGACACCTTGATGAGATAAAATCGTGTTATGATTTTTACAATATGTCTTATTTGTAACTGTTAATAAACAACTATAACATATCAAGTGTGCTATATCACTGCTCAGAATGAGTATAGAGTCTAGCTATACGGGGTGCTATTTGAAAACAGAAAGTTGGGGTGGTTCTTCAGAGGCGGAAAGATTCAACCCGGTTTCCAGAGGTGTCATCAGAGGGCGTCTTGAATGCCATTTCATTGCTTTTTTTTAGTTTATGTTTCTATCTCATCAAATAACGGAGATATTGCTTGTTTATGTAAATCTGGGACAGTGTAGACCATACAGGTGTATCTTATACAAATATTAACGTCAGACAGTCACATTTCAATTTCAAGATTATACTGGGTGATTCATCACTGAATACTATACAGGTGCTCTAAAACAAGTGGCATATCAAGTTGTGTTTTTAAGTGGAACACCCTGTATATAATTGCATTTTCGAATTCTACTTAAAAATATAAGGTTCCCTATACATAAATACAGAGTGTAGTAAGTTATGCTCATTCTTGTCAAAATGTAAGGTTTTTAAAAAATGAACATCTCATGATAAAAATAATTACAACACATTTACGCTTAGGTTTGAACAAAACCTGTTCCCTTAGTCTATTTATTGATTGGCTAATAAACCTCATTACAGGGTGTTTTTGTATAGTTCAATTAGTAGAACATTATCGCTGTGATAATTTGTTTATTTTATATAGAACACCCTCTATTTTATAAACTTATCATTATAGCTTATTGTTGTCTTTCAACTTTTGTAAGGGTTTCCTACTCAAATATTCAAGTTTAAACTTATTTGGATATTTTTCAAATTTGGTTTGTCCTATATCATTCCTTCAGTTAAATGTCCTACCAAATTTCATTTTACTAATGTAAGTAAATTCCTGAACAGTTGTGTCAATTGCGCCAGTAACATCAACCAAAGCCTACTATAATTTATTTTAAATTAATTCATACTAAACATTTTCGCCAGGAACGTATCAAGACGCCTGGATCCCTTAATGGAAGGTGCAAATGTTCTCAAACAAAAGTCAGGGTTCTGCTAGAGGCAGATTAAGAAGCACCCACTTTAGGGTGCGAGACCTCGCTTCTTCCAGAATTCTGCGTTTTCGTTCGGAACGTTCAAATCTTCCATAAGGGGTTCAGATGACTTGTCATGTTCCTGACAATAATGTTTAGTATTACATTAGACCGAAGGAAATCTATTTACACTATACTAACTATAATTCTAACAGTAACACAATACATTTAAACGGCGGAATCTGTTACTACAGAATTTATCAAAAAGACATTAATTAGATATTTGCGTGTACAATGATACAATTCCTAAATAAGTGGAAAACTTGAAGATTTGAGTAGCCGAAACCCTTATAAAGTTGAAAGACAATTAAATAAACTATAGAAGAAATACAGGGTATTCTATCTGAAATAAGTCAATAATAGCGAGGATGTTCTACTAATTGAACTATAAACCTGTAACGAGATTTTTATTAGTTAATCAATAAATAGGCTAAGGGAACAGTCCTTGATTCAAACCTAAGAGTACATATCATGACATATTCATTTTTTTCTAAAATCTTACGTTGTAAGAAGAATGAACACTACACTCTGTATTTAGGTAACCCTTATAAAAGTGAATCTAAATTTTTTGAGTACAATTTGAAAATGCAATTATATGTAGGGTGTTACATTTTTAAAAAATAACTTTGGAATGCCATTGTGTTTTGGAGCACTCTGTATATTTAAAATATTTTTAAATTATTGACTTACATAATACAACTGTAATAGAACTTAGAGTACATGCCGTTTCTTATGAATCACCCTGTAGGACTTAATATTTTTATTGTTACCAACAAGGCTACTGCAGCATAAATTATCGGATTAATGTTGAAGCTGAAGTTTTTGTAAATGCCTTTTGAAACACTCTGTACAATCGAAAATATTTTTAAATGTGCAGTCTGTAACTGTAATAAGTGTATCGAATTTTAAAAGTGATATCTTTATATCAACTGAGTTATCCTCCGATGTCACATGGTGTACCATAAATATTTAGAAATATTTTAACTATAGAACTGTGAGCTCAAAATATTAAGATTTAACACAAATCACTTAGATAAAAAGTGATTTTTTGACTCTGGTAGAATTGTTATTTAGCATAATTTTTTATTCTCCAATACTTTATTTTAAAAAAGGTACTCTTCCTTTAATAAATAATATTATGTTTTTTAATAATACCTCACTGACATTTCTTTTGATACAGTCAGAAATTTTGAACAACTTCAGGTACGCTGATGATACCGTATTAATTGATACTAGCGAAGAAGATTTGCAACAACTTTCGGATAAGGTCGTTAGGGGGGGAAGAATGACGGATCCAACCGTTAATATCAGAAAACCAACCTAATGGTGATATCCCGACAACTTAATATTCAAACAAATGTGGCAATAAACGGACAAACCACACAACAAGTTAAGAAATTTAAATATCTGGCCCTGGATAACAGACAACCTAGACCACAGTTCTATTAAGTAAAATAGAGTACGCTAGAACAATTTTTCAGAGAATGAGACGATTTCTATGCATTGGTACAATAAATCTAGAACTTCGGTATGGAATGGTGAAATGGCATGTGTACCCTATCCTTCTGTGTGGAATGGAGGTGTGGACATTAAAAGCAAATGCCAATTAGGTGCTTAAATGCTGAAATATAGGTGTTCCGACGTTTATTGAAAATCCCATGGACAGATAAAATAACCAACAACGAGGTATTACGCAGAATGCAAGTAGATCGTGAATTGCTCCTATCTATCAAAAACTGAATATCAGCTTATTTAGAGCATATACTACCCAATAATAAATACAGAATTGCCCCAACAATTAATTAAAGGACGGTTGGAAGGTAGACGTTGTCCAGGCAGACGACAAAATATCCTGGATGAAAAACATCAGATAATGGATTTTAAATGTCGAAAACCTAATCAGAAGTGCAGAAGAGTATCTTATTTTAAAATAAGTATTGGAGAATCGAAAAATTGTGCTAAAATAGTAAATTTCGCCAGTGGGGTAGATTTGGGAGTAGGTCCAACTTTCTGTCATGTATGACAAGGACACGTCGAGTGCTGGGTTCAAATAGTTTTTTAAATTTTCAAATAAAACACGCTGTAACTCAGTAAGGTGTTACATTTTATCTAAGTAATTTGGGTTAAATCTTACTATTTTGAGCTGAGGTTTCTACCGTGGCGTTTAGGGTGTATACTCTAGACGCCGGGTCGAACCAGAGAAAGAATTCGCATTCGAGTTGGGTTTTTAGTAGCGTTTATTATTACACATACCGTGATCGGGCTGTACTATTTACAATTATGAATGAACCCGGTGTAGGTCAGCACATAGTAATTGGCGTACTATATGCGGTGCGGTGATACCTGATCGTGGTATCATATGTCGAGGTTCGAAACGAAGCAGCAGCAGCAAAGTCCAAAACTGCATTGAAGCAATGAACCTAAGTACGACGTTAAAAGGACGGATAAAAGGACAAACGGACGGATAGACGGACGGACGGATAGACGGACAAACGAGTGGACGGACAAACGGACGGACTGATAGACGGACGACTGGACGGAAAGAAGGCCGGGTTGATTGGACCGATGGTTTCGAACTTCGAGCCTATACTTCAACTGATGATTCGATTAGTGACTGTACTCGTGACCGAACTCGTGCTGATGAACTGCGGACCGAACTGATTTTCTGTTATCGAACCTACTTCGTTTTATACGTGCGAAAGTAGGTTAGTTTAACAATAAGCAAGGTCGTTAAGAAATGCTGACCCGCGTTTGCTTACTTACTGCAATTGTATGTTTGATTTCCGCGTTTCCTTCGTAATATGCGGATGTAGAATTTGTGTTGATGGGATGAGGTTGAGACGTCAACCCCACACTGCAGTTAAAATTTTCCAATTATTTATGATGCATACCAAAGTTACGTTTTGGTGAATCGTCATACCTCTCCTGTAAGAAGGGGAGGTTTTCACTACCATGATTGAAATAAAAACGTCTTTCGGGATTGGACCGTGTCAAATGGCAACCATACTTACATGCCTCCTTCTTTGGAAGTCTTTTGTTTTGAATTTCTGCATTCATGAATTATATTATATCAAATTTCATTACAAACCATATGTAAAAGACTGAAATCTATATTGGAGAAAACTGTTCTTCATGACGTACTTTCATAGATCTGTAAATATGACCCAAATTTTTGCAATTTGTTAAGATGGTATTTGCCCTGGTGTTGAGATGCATAAAACAGCGGTCGCAAAATGACTATTTTCTATAGAAATAAAGTACATACAACGCTCAAACAAGAAAATTTTTTAGTTTTTCCAAAATATATGTTTTTTGAAGAGAAAAATTGTTGTTAAAAAATCTAGTCAGATATAAAATGCTTTTACTAATGTTCACGGAGTATTATAGCCTGGCTGTGTAGAGGCAAATATCCTTTCAGTGTTACAATTAATTATTTTCAATTTACGACAAAGTCATTAGAAAACTATTTGTAGTCGCAAATCTGTATTGGAGACAATAAAGTTTCTAATAATTTTGATATAAAAATAATTACGGAAGTGCATTTCACATTGCTTTTCCTATGAATATGGACGGAATTTAGTAAATTTCATGCTATTATTACATAAGGTAAATGTACCTTATTAAAGGATATTAAGACATTTTCTACTTTAAAAATTATTTGCATAGACAGTAGAAATGTTCCACATATAAATACTCCTTTTATTGTATAAATTGCTTATATTAGATTAGTTTCCATTATTTTTTCTCATTACAAACTTTAATTTAGGACTCACATTTTATATTGATGGTGAAGATGGTGTTTGTCCTAACTTGGTGATAGAATTTCGCTAATAACCTAATTCCAGTATGTACACTCATGAAATTTAAAACTTGGACACCACAATTTCTGTAAACAAAAGTTTGCACATTGTGAAGCGGGCTTAAGGGTATCATTTACAATTCTAACAGCAGGTAGTCTCAGCAGGGGTTATCTTATAGAAGGACTGTAGAATGAATCATTACACTAAGCACGTTTTAGAAAATAGGTAATTTACGTTGCTTACTTAATTTTTTCTTTAAAGAATATATTTGAAGGTATCGCTAATTAAACACCATAGCTCGATTAATTATCGAATCAAAATTTTGTTTAGGAAATGTTTACAAAATAAAATTAGAAATAATTTTGATTTAAAAAACGTCTACAAGCAATAACTTTTAAATTAAATCAAAAACTAAACATGGTTATTTGGGTTGACTGATTATTACTTATTTTTAAATAAATCTAACCTACTAATTATTGTAAGTTATTAAAAAAAAATCATTAAACTCTCTATTCATAATATTTAGTCCTTACAAAATGTATATATATTTTTTGACAAGAATTTATTACATAATTATAATTAAGATACCAAGTTATAGTTTAAAATTAAATTAAATTTTTTTAAATAAAGGTATTACTATATAAATAAATATAAGAAATCAATAATGGGTGTGACCTCCATTATTATTGATACATTCTTGGAGGCGTCTGCTCATTGACGCTATCAAGGTATCAATATAATTAATATTAATCGTTTCCCATGCGGTATCAATGGCTGCAATTAGTGCATTACGGTTTACTGGTATAAAATTTGGCCCTTGTTGTCTTCGGATAACAGCAAGTATTCGAGCCCAAACATTTACGATAATGTTAAAATCTGGGCTTTTTGCCAAGTTATTTTCTCGTATCCAATTGCGCACAACCCGCGAAGTATGAATAGGGGCGTTGTCCTTTAACAACAAAAATACATTATGAAAATGTTAATTCAACAGATCCCGAACTATTTTTTGGAGAAAGTATAGTGAAATAAGAATACTTACTTGTTGGAAAATATAATCTTCGTCTGGATAAAACACTTCGACTGAAGGTTTCATAATAGTTTCCAAAATATCTAAATACGCAGCAGAATCAAGACGTCCATCGATAGCCCAACAAACTCCTGGACCCCCGCGCTAACCCAACCCCACATTCACAGAAAAATAACCACTTCGTTTTTAGGACATATGTGATTATTTTCGTAACGAGTTCCTTCCATTCTAAAAACTTTTAGTGGTCCATCGTTGCGGCTATTGAACGTTTTTCGTCGCTAAAATCACTCGATTCCAAAATTCCAAGGTTCGTTCACATATCGCCTTGCAAATTCCAGACGACGTCTCATATTTTCGTCACTGAGAACTTCTTTCGCAGCAGCATTATACTTCTTTATTCCCATCTCCTTTAATCTTTTTTGTGCAGTTATACGGCATCCGGGAAAATGTGTATCTGCTATAGCCCTGGAGTATGTAGCAAATGGTTGTTCTGTTACGTAATGAAACAACTCGAGATCTTGAGCACGTGTAGATACTTTAGGTCTACCACTTCCGATGGCTCTTTCCAAAGTGTGTTCAAGATTCCATTTTACTCGGTAATGCCCTACGGTGCTTTTTGGTATATCTAACATACGTGAAATTTCACGCACGCTACGGCCCGCCGCTAATTCCGAAACAATCCGCGCTTTCAAATCAGCACCGAGATGAGGTGGCATTTTCACAACACTTGAAATTTTAAACTAAAATGGAATTTACATTTCTTACTTTATTTATTGGTTCACACTACCCCTTCTCAAACAGTAGGTAATTGTTTATTTATTACATACTTCTAATGACCAATGTAACAACCCTTAGAGCAATATGACTCAAAGGAAGTAAATTAAACAAGCAAGGATATTCTATTGTTATTGAAACTTATTCATAAAGTAAAAGCCATTTCCTTATAATGCTAATGGACAGGATTTTCTTTTAAGTATTAAGATTACAATAGAGGACTTTACGAAAATATCTAATTATAAATATTTACACTGCAATTGCGCTTTTTCCTTAATAATTTCTTAGCAATAACATACACGTTCTTGGTTTTAAGTTGTCATAAATTTGATATGATATAAATTTGTGTTTCTAATATTACATCACAAACTAATCTTTATTCGCCAAAAATTGTTGCTTAAGTTGTAAAGCTTCGTACACACCTGAACAACAAACCGAGCAACAAACATAACAACGAACCGAAAGTCAAACAGAACGACAAACGATCTTTTATGATTTCCACAATCCGAACAACAAACGGAACGTTTGTGCTGTTCCCATAATTATTTTCAGTAGTTTTCAGTTCATATATATTTATTATTGAGAAGAGAAAATTGCGGAAAACAAGAAGATAGTGCCAACCAAATTTTTACGCACAAAGAAGAGTAAAAATTATAATTTACTTCGCTTTTTTTTATTTTGGAAATTTCCCGCCCAAATGATGCTAATAGGGACATCATTTTTTTCTTGCATTCTTAAACACTGATTAATTTAAAACATTTTTCTTCTGTCAACTCCATAATATTACCTAAAACACAACAAACCCACAAAAGGGAGGACAAAAATAAATAATTTAATTCTCCCGCATAAGTTTGTTCGCCGTTTTGTTTAGATTCGTCCAAACCTGCAAACGCATTCGCGCGCATTTTCTTTGATGTCGGAGAAAAAGACAAGTTGCGGGAACGCCGCAAACCGTTCGTGGAACAATCAGGACTTGCGAATCTGTTCTAAAATTCGTACGTAGCACCGTCCAAATTAATGTTCCGATTGCCGTTCGGTTCGTTGTTCTGTTTGTTCCTCGGTTTGTTGTTCAGGTGTGTACGAAGCTTTACAATAAGCATATTAATATGAACTATATCTTATGAAAGGAGAGTTATGTAACTATAATTAACGACTTAACGTTACGTTAGTAGATTCCATTTACTATTTACACATATTTTCTTGGAACATTCGATAATTAACTATCGGGATATGATGACCCTATACTTCGCAGGTTGTGCGCAACTGGATACAAGCAAATAACTTGGAGCTGTTACCCTGGCCAGCAAAAGCCCAGATTTTAACATTATCGAAAATGTTTGGGCTCGAATACTTGCTGTTATCCGAAGACAACAAGGGCCAAATTTTATACCAGTAAACCGTAATGCACTAATTGCAGCCATTGATACCGCATGGGAAACGATTAATATTAATTATATTGATACCTTGATAGCGTCAATGAGCAGACGCCTCCAAGAATGTATCAATAATAATGGAGGTCACACCCATTATTGATTTCTTATATTTATTTATATAGTAATACCTTTATTTAAAAAAAACGTTTTCATTTAATTTTAAACTATAACTTGGTATCTTAATTATAATTATGTAATAAATTCTTGTCAAAAACTAAATATATACGTTGACAATAAGAATTGCCTTAGTTTTTATTTTCACTTTTTATATTAACTACAGAAAAAAATGAAACGTCATAAAATATACATTTTGTAAGGACTAAATATTATGAATAGAGAGTTTAATGATTTTTTTAATAACTTACAATAATTAGTAGGTTAGATTTATTTAAAAATAAGTAATAATCAGTCAACCCAAATAACCATGTTTAGTTTTTGATTTAATTTAAAAGTTATTGCTTGTAGACGTTTTTTAAATCAAAATTATTTCTAATTTTATTTTGTAAACATTTCCTAAACAAAATTTTGATTCGATAATTAATCGAGCTATGGTGTTTAATTAGCGATACCTTCAAATATATTCTTTAAAGAAAAAATTAAGTAAGCAACGTAAATTACCTATTTTCTAAAACGTGCTTAGTGTAATGATTCATTCTACAGTCCTTCTATAAGATAACCCGTGCTGAGACTACCTGCTGTTAGAATTGTAAATGATACCCTTAAGCCCGCTTCACAATGTGCAAACTTTTGTTTACAGAAATTGTGGTGCCCAAGTTTTAAATTTCATGAGTGTACATAATTTTGGAAGTTCCCCTATTGACACACATTTGTAATGTATTTAATCGGTTTATCAACGATTATAGTTACGTTAAACTGCCAAATAATGCACGTCATTATAATTGAGGAAAAGGGAAATATTATCAAATAGTCTTATGGTCTTGTAATGAATTTATTGAACTGTTTGATTATTGGAAATTGATTCTGATTCACCTAATACTGTTCATTTTCAACATCTTTAATTATTTCATTGATAGATGTAGTAGTAGAACAACGCACCGAAGTGTTGTCGTCATTGACAATCATATCCATCACTTATACATGGTGTTGCATATATTCGGACCGATAACGTTCTACACCAGAGAGGACTCGTAAATTGGTGAATTTGATATAGGAACATTAACTGTTAAACGACTTAGTTGCTGATATTACAGGATGTTGAAAGTTTAAAATAAAATTTATCAATAAATCAAAAATATCTTTAAAATAGTTTGTATTACTTCTTGAACAATTAACCTTCTTTCAAAATCCAATTAATAGTATGGATTGAAAAAACAAAACATACAGGCAAATTACACTGCACATAATAATTTGAATATTACAGTACTTGCAGACTTTTGTTTAGAAGCAAATATCTTCAAGGCCGTTCATTTTAGCACCATAGATACATATATTATTACATAAAATTAAATTAAAAATAAAAGAAAAATTATTTGCTCCAGTGGCGCAAAAATAGGAGGTATAAGTTGTCACTAACCCTTATAGCGCCACTGGTTAAATTTGAAAGTTAGTTTGTGTCCAAATATGACGTTCTTGAAGAGCATATTGGTCACTAAACTTGAACAAATTTTTAGAAGCATTTTTGATTTATTGCAAATTTTTAATTTTTGTTTCCAACTTTCAACACCCTGTATCTCAGTAAGTAAGCCGTTCAAGGGTTCAGGTTCCTATATCAACATTCACTAATTTACGAGACCTCTCTGGGGTAGTCGTTGTCGGTCGAATATAATGCAACACCCTGCATATCAGCATTTGACCAATTCAAACTTATTCCTGTAAGAGTACAATCATTTGTAGGTTATTGTAGAATCCCAAGGTGCATTGCACAAGTAGGGGTTTGTTATTTAAACTTTTTTAGTTTGGGTAGGTGGGACGATAAGAGGTTGATAGGAGGAGTACTCTTCTGTCATTTTTGTTCCTCTTCCTATCCTAGAAACAGTATCAGTATTTTTGGATTTCTAGTATTCATGAGATATAATTAATTTATAATATAATTTTAATTAAATTAACCCAATTTGAAAATAAATATCAAAAACAATTTCGTCATATTTTGCCAACAACATGACTGTTAAACCGCGTTCGTAAATGGAACTGATGAGATCTGAGCTTAAAAGACCCTTTTTAAAAGAATAGGTATTGCAATGTATAATTAACCGCTCAATGTACATCTAACTTTTGTTAGGATAGACTTTATTATTTTTATTTATAAAAATTGAATATTATATTTCATGATATTTATTTATTTAATTATTTCACACACTCCTAACAATCCTAGTTTACATGGTCACCTCGACAAATTCTGTCCATTCAATTTAAAAATCCAAAATAGTTTTTTCTTAAATTTAAATCATAACATTATGTTGTCAGATCGTATTTTTTGATGTATTTTAGTCATGGTTTATAATATTGTAGTGTAAAAACTTGTAAATGTATTTACAGTTTTCTTATTTTGTGCCTGAAATGAAAAACTCCCGTATAAAGAATGTCATCCCGTAATATTGTACATCTACTTAATTGGTTGCAATATATCCAGATTTGATTCTGACCAATGGATCTTGCGAAACATTGTTACATGTTTTTATATCTAACGTTTTTTATTTATTCTAGTATTAGCTTGACCATCGTAATGCCTTATTACGCAGCGTCGCTGGTTGAAACTGTGCAAGCGATATCGCTAGTGAAAAACCCGTGGAATGTTGGACGTCTTTAAAGAAGGCACATTACGATTACTTAGCTTCAGCGGTAGTTCCAAAGGTCGCGTATGTTGCCAATTTGGATTTTGACGTTGCCTACCATAACTCTTGAATTATGAGATACTTGTTTTCGTTCGTAGTCAAATCTGGCTATCTTTATATAATACAAAAACGACAAAACGAAAATCGTTTGAATACAGGGCAATTTACTAAGAACATTGCGGTGCTCCGAGACGTCGAGCTTAATGCATCTTTGATCGCCGGTATTGCATCAGACGTTATGTTTTACCCATTCGAGACAATCTACATCGATTGTATCTTCAGGTAACTCCTAACTCTGTAGTGAAACATCAATGATTAATCATTTTCAGGGTACTAGAACTATTATAGATAATTTAGAAAACGGAAAATCTGTTTTCGCAATTTGACCGATTATCGAGGACCGTGGACTGTTACATGAAACTTGCTTGAGGACTGAAGGAGGGTTTGGACTATACAAAGGGTTTGGATCTTTGATCTTACAATATTTCGCACACATTTTCGTGATTCGAGTAACGAAATTTCTTCTAACAGAAATTTCGATGATGTATAGAGGACGAAAATCATCTACAAATATATCACCATTAATGTAAAACCAATTGCCATGGACAAGTTATTTAATACCTTAACTGTGTTGTATGTTGTGCGAAAACAATTACGTCATACAAATACGTCGTTTTTTTTGTTTTCACTACATTAAAAAATTGAAATGATTTCATCTTTTCAGATTTCACTACTATTTGTACGTTTGTAGATTGAACATATTGTAAACTGTAGTCACTATTGTAAAACAAATTAAACTTGTTTTCTAAAATGTTTATTGTCCAATATTTGTTAAGTTACACCTCGCAAGTTCATCGTATAGTGAATCGAATTGTGGTTATATTAAATTAAGTTTAAAAAAACAAATTAAATACTTTCTAAAAAACACATTTTCGGCAAATCTTTGTGTACGTAGACATTTGGTGCATTGGAATGTAGAAAGATTTTATAACTATACAGGGTGTTGGTAAATGTCCAGCAAAATATGTTTGGTGATGGCCGTCAATAAATAGAACAAAAACCTTAATAACGTTGCTTAATGCTTGCCTTTGCCCTTATTAATTAATCGTTTTTATTGTTTATTGTTAGATAAAAATGGTTTCACAGAATTGCCAATTGTTGTTTTGATTAATGTCATTTTGACAAAAACTGTAACTGATGTTAAAGTAAATGGCAGATTTACCTTAAATAGCCATAGGCGGTTATCAAAATTTATAAAAATGTCTATTTTTTTACTTCTTAGCAGCTAAAAAAGTTATTAAGGTTTTTCGTTACATCATATTTCAAACCCTTGTGGGATATTTACCTACCACCCTGTAGACATGAACAAATTGGTAAAGTTTCAAGTAAATACTTTCTACCGTAAACTAATAGCGGACTTCTTTTTTAAATTAGAGCGAGAGAAAAAGTTCTACCTCTAGTTCTAGCTCACTTTAACACTTTCGCCAACTTTGCAACAATAAGAACCCTAAAATAACTAGAATAAAATCATGTAGTGGTAACAACTAACGCTAACCTTATTTTATCTATCGTGATATTTTTTGTGCGTCTTGTAGTTTGCCTTCCTACTGATATCTTAATTTTTACTTACTTTTTATATTATTCATTTTATCTTTAGCTTCGGTTTTCAATTTTGTATAATTTACATAAAAAATGCATTTAAATTTATTATCAATTAGTTTACGTAGAAAAATTTATTTCATAAAGAGATTTTCCTTCGAATTCAAAACAATTAATACTTTCAGGTGCTTTACTTTTCCTTTATTTATTCTAAATGAATGTATAATCGTTGTTCAATCAACGGTATATTGGAGACCACATGAATTGGGACAAATTAGAAAATTAGGATCATTGAACCATTTTTTTTCTTTAAAGTGCTGCTTATAAAACAGGACACACTATGCACTACTTGAATCATGATTTGACTAATAACTACTAGACCTTTTCATTTCTAACTTAGAATCCGCTAAATATAGAGCAGATCTTCTATTTGCGCATAAAGTGTTAATTAACTAACTATATTGGATCTGCTCTGATATTGTTGATTGTTTCAATTTTGATGGTAGATATCTTAGAACAAATCATTATTATTATTTTGAAATTCCTACTTTAGCTTATGGAAGATACGAATCAATAATATCTAGACTATCTAAATTGATTTTTTATCAATTATCTCATCGTTCTATAAAAATTAGGTCTAAGTCAATTTTTCAATATGATTAAACCATATTTAGAGAACTGATAATCAAAAATATATTCATTCGTTCTTGATTGTGAATTTCTAGTTTCGACCTCGTACTATGTTGCGCAATCGGGTGAAACCCATTTAATAGTATTTGCCTTCCGTTCTTTGATTACGCAATTTTAATCATTTAAAGATGCTTGTTTTGTATTTTCCGTTCTGATTACAGTTATAAATATTTTAACCACGGACGTCTTTGTTTTGCGGAAACCGTTATCTTGTTGGCACTTTCTTTTGTTTAGTTTCTATACAATTACGATACTTTTTTTATCTTTTAATTTAAGATACATTTTAAAGCGCTCTATTTATGAAAATAAGATTCAGAATGAAGCTATACCAGTGTGTATACATTATGTTATTATGTATATGTGATATTTGCAAAACTTAATATTCATTAAATAGACTTCAATATATGACCATCTCAAAATTGAACGCGATTTCGAAAATTCAATTGAATGGGTAGGTACGAGCGTAGTGACTGGTGAACTCGCCTGTTACCCACGGCGTTATGCACGGTTAACTTAATTTTTTCAGTATTGTATAAATGAGCTGAATTGCTATATTCTGAATCAAAAACATGTTTGGATCGACGTTCTAATAACAGTAGTTGTTCGTGTTTAAATATGAACTGATCAACGGTTTCCAACAGGGTATTTGTATTATAATTGTTTTTATAATAATGATAATTACCTAACCATGAATGTTAATTATTTCGATACACGTTTTGGTTCTGTTGTGTTTGTTTAATTCTATGAGGAACCTAAGGTTGTCTCTTACCATTCTTTCCTAATTATTTGTCAAATTGACCATTTTATTTTAAACGAATCAACATATAATTTATGTTATCACCATGCTTGTGTTTTACTTCATTGCTGACATTACTAAATTTATCACTACACTATAGCGGTTCGGTTGTTGGGATTTTTATCCTGGATTCAACGTAGGTGTCTTTAGTTAGCTTTTTCCACTTTTGTAACTTGGCAATTGGACGAAATTTTGGATAATGGGTATATTGATGACGAGAAACTCAAATATTAACTTAGTTTTTGTTTAATGTTAGAGGGTGCCACATACAGTGTTGTCACTGAATATAATTAACTATAACTTTTATCACGCATTGTATGTCATTTTTGACTAAGCAGACCTATTCTCCATTCAATTTTACATACGAAAGGTACTTTAGTATTTCTCTAAAAGTAGCTGTTTTAGTTAAAAACTGGTTTGAAGATAAACCTGCGTTGAAGAAAAAAGCTATTTTTCTAATTTATGTTAAATCAAATTGTTTATTAAAATGCTAACTCGGAAATTGGGGTTAAATGAGAAAGACCAGTTAGTGGTGGATAGCGTGGTATAGGGATTAAATTTGTTTAAATTCAAGAAGGAAAAGTTTTTAGTACTTCACTAACCCTTGAGGGGTGTCTCTGTAGCGTAAAATAACTTCGTTGATGAGAATTTGTTGCATAAGTCTCAGAGTTGGCACTAGGAAGGGAAATCAATTCCACCCATTTGGTAGCAGTATCTTCAATGACAAAGATCCAGTGACCACCGAAAGTGTTTTGTGCAGTCGGCCCAACAGATTAACTGAAATTCTCCAAAACTACTAAGCCAGAGTTTCATATTTGAAATTTTGTATATTTGGCCTTCAATACACTTAGAAACGTAATCCGAAACGACTTTACGCATTCCAGTTCAATAATAACGTAGTAACTAACTTTTGTAAAGTTTTTTTCAGCACCGTAATGTTCTGCGAGAAGAGAATCATGCCTTTCGCATAACATTTGTCTATAAGCAAATGTGGCACATGTATTGAGCTTCATCGTCATCATAGGCCGGAGAATGATGAAACAATATACTGTGTAGCATTAAATAATCGCAGGAAAAGTTCGGCAATGAGAGCTACCAGATCTTCGAGGCACTGTATAATTACAGCGAGTTTAAGATCGAAACTTTGCGTTGTTCATCACTTGCACTATTTAGAGGCAAAGTAACCAAAACGGCACAAATAGCACAATCTTATAGATTGCATATACCTGGAGTATATCGATTTTTATGACCCATTTGGCGAAGACATCACTAACTGGCTTAACTTTCAACATACCCCGAAATTTTACAACACCCCGTAACGCTTTTACGCCTTGGCGGTATGATAATTGTGCTGAGCAAAAGTCACTAAACGACTAGCATATTCAACCAGGTTATTGTCTGCCCCTAGAGAAGGAATGCGCTTAAAGCATTAGCCTAGCACAAATTATTCTGTGACGCCGAGTCCGTTCTTATTATGTATGGCTTCGATGGATTCCACTTGGAAGTAGAATCTGACTAGAAGTCAATAATTCCTTTAATCGTAGTAAGGCATTATTTTGAGGTGATTCTCATTTCCAAGTTCCATTTTTTCTGGTTAACATACTGAAGAGTCCAACAACCTCAGAAAAATTCAGAACAAACCTTCTAATCCAAGAGCTGAATGTTTTGATCTCTGTGATAGTATGACCAAGACGACTTGGCTAGTAGGTACAGGACGTGCATATATGTTTCGATTAAGGCATTTGAGACATTCAAAAACTGATTTTAGACGATCCTTGTGCTCTTCAAAATTAGATGTGTATAGTCTAATTCAAAACGGTCGATCAACTTTTGTAAAGTAGCCGAACCGTCTTAAGTCCAAAAGGTAAGCTTTGTAGCGAAATCTTCATAGCGGGGTTATACACGCAGTATTATCTCTATCTTCACACCATTGTTTAAATTTAATCCAGTGATGACAACTTTCTAAATCATGAACGGTTTGGCATTGGCAGTTGAATCAAAATACGGAAATAAAAACCAGTGGCGCAGATAATGAAATCAAAGGTATAGAGTAGGTATTTGCTAATAGGACTACTTCCCGATAGACAGTACGGGCACTTTGCTCTTATATAACCAGGGTTTCTACATTAATACTACAGATTCGTAGTAGATTTCTTTGATAGTCTGGTTGGCGCGTTTACAGAATGGCGATTCTGATAGGCTGCGAATTTGTGGCAGTTATGAACACGTGTGTCCAAAATTACGGAAAAATTATATTTCGGTCTTAACAGCGGGGTTTTACTTTTGAAAACAGGTTGAAAATCGTCTTGATTATATTACTCTCCATCAAGGAATCTTCAACCGAACGCGCTTTTTCAATTAAGTTTGAAAAAGAATTGATGTCACGGTGAACTCTACTTTGAACATGTATACTGTTGTTTGAGTCTGTTTATGCAACAAACCATAAACCACATTTAGTTTGTATACGTCGTCCATGGGCGGTGTAGGGGTAAACGCGCCAACAATCCTCGTGGATTATTTACAAAAATATCAACTCGTCCCGTTCTTTGGAATATAATTTCCGAAAAATTTAAACGATGATTTATTATAATCAAAACCATGGCTAGACGCCTTCAAGGAGTCGTTCCACAAAGTGATTGTATCCTTGATACCGTGCCAAAAGGTAGCAGCACCTTAGCCAAAATAGTAGCTAACCCTTTGATAGAATTTTCTTCGGAAATGTTAACATTTTTATAAACGATAATTCGGCCTCAAAGGATTCAAAATCTCAGTCGTTTGCGCCATAAAATCCCAAATTGCACCGTGAGAACTTCTCGGAAGGAACCGACGTATAGAACCTGAAATGCCTCAGGAGATTCTGGAAAGTGTATTCCCTTCCGTGTACCGTCGAGTTTTATGTTGAGCATAAGCTCGCGTATTTGGGTACATCCAAAGAATTGAGAAGAAAGGAAGGGTGAACTGACACACAGAATTTATTATAGTCTTCTATGGAAAGTTTGATTTAATTGTTCTACCATGTATGATGCCGACAATGAACTCTTCAACGTTGCAAAATTATTTCAATTTCATCAATAATTATTTTCAATCTTTGCTTTGATGCACAATTTTATTTTAATGAATATTTTAATTGCTGAAAAACTACATCTCACAAAATAAATGTGTAAAGGAGTTTTATAAAGTTTTAAAGAAATTAATGTTGATAAAATTTTTTATTCAAAGTTCCCATTCAGTATTTTAATAATTATAAATTAAGACTATTTCGATAAATTCTATGGTACTATATCAGACTTGAAAAAAAACAAAAGAAACAATAATTTGAGAATACTTTTCATTTGTTACAAAGTTTTATGTACATCTCAATTCACTCATGTGAACGATCGCAAAAATATTTTTTTGTAGCTCGAGACAGTTACTGAAGGCACTGTACATACTGATGCTGTCTCTGTGCAAACAATCGTTTATATTCGAAGTTAACGCTGTATCACAAAGTGGCAGTGACTGAAAAGTACATTTATCATCTACTATCGTTTCGTATTATACTAAAACACTCGGCATTACATACACTCAAACGTTATAAAATAAATAACACGCGTTAACTTAGCAATTTAACGTAACCTTAGTTATCGAGACAAATACATTATTTACTTATACAGATAATTCGGAAGGGGGCAGTGTTCCAATGCTTTACTATAAATATGATACATAATAGAATAACCGTAGCAGTTAAACAAGATTTAATTATTATACACTAACTGAAAGAAATTATACCACTATTGAGATCAAAGTACACCAATCAGCTTACCGAGGCAATCTCATCAAAATAAGTTTTAACTTACTTCAAGTAATAGTTTGCCTCAATTTTCGCGTCATTCCTTACATGGGGTAGTGACACGCACATAAGATCAATGACAGAAATAACCGCTTTAAAAAATATTACATCAAGAGTAAAATAAAATTTAATTAAATATGGCACGAGCTTTCTGATGAAAACTATAATAATAATAATAACGGTATCTCGTTTAATTCTTAACCGTTTAAAACAAAAAGTATGGGTATGAAACCAGGATAACAAAACAATTGGACTACAATCACAATTTATCCGATAACCTAAAAAACTATCAAGAAATTTACATAAATAATACTTCCTTTATAAACCTACTTTTAATTTACTAAAAATATTGATTCCTATATGTGCGCGTGTTTTTATATGCGCAGGTTATAAAACATGTTGACGCTTCTGTGTCTAACCGTAGTGCCAGTTTCTGTACTGTAACGTATTGCGGTAATTACATTATATTTTGTTTCGATGATTTTTGATTATAGAAAAGACTAAACGGGCACAACTTTAGACCCAGTTGTTAGCGTTGCCTAGAATACAACACACTATATAAATAAATAACAATTCTCTTAATAATATTTAAGTAGTGCTTTTGCCTTTTGAATTGAATTAAAAACAAATTTCAATTGCATACTTCATAAACCCGCTTTAAATAACAACTGGCACATAAAAACACAGTATCGCTTGAATGGGAGTTTTCGAATTATAACGGTAATAATGAATGAACACAATTTGATTTACTAAACTTCCGTTAAGATTTAATGAACACAATATTACAATAAGCTTGACTGACTCTAATGGAAAACGCCCGACAAAAAGCAATACGGAACACAACATTCCACCCAAATTTCAACACACAGCCTTTTATCCTACTTTATAATCATTATTATATATGTACATTCTATACAAGACCAGAAGTTATACTAAAATGAAGGTGTTCTGTATGTTGTACCTTTGTTACAATTGGCAGTGGTGACTGAGCAATCTTGATTATTCCTAAGACATTAAACGAAATGAATCGGCGGTGGCACTTACCATGGGATGTAAAACAAAATTATTATATACATCCATAAGTTCCTCCATCCTATATTCTTCTAAACAAACAAAACCTTCTAAATTAGACGACTGTTTTCTTGCACAATCCAAACAGTGCACTACATGTCTTTTTCTTGTTCACGAATAAATAATATGTTGAATACTTCAATCTACAAAATAAATTCAATCAGTGCTGTAAGTTGATTCTGCGAATTATTTGAAAACTTGTGAACAAACTCAAACTCGGATTTCATTATTTCTGAAAAGTTTCTAAATGACAAAACAGTTTCAAATTATTCATGGTGTTTGTTTACAATTGCGTTTTGAATTGTGAAGCGATTGAAAATCCAATTTTTTTGACTGCTGATCTCATTTGTTGGCAAGTTTTCAAATCGTTAAATTCAAAAAAAAAAAAAAAAAAAAAAAAAAAAAAATTGATTATAAACTTCGGAAAGATGCGCATCCTATATGGACGAAATACGACACAAAAGTACGACGAAACATAGATGGCTCTACCGTCCAATTGCGACGAGATTTCTCAGTTTCCCCTCCTTTATTTTTATGTCAGTTCCACCGTACCTGTCTCGATGCGCGTTTCTTGAATAGGAATATGAAAGTGGTTTGAGGTTCGAAGTTACTGCATTGTTACAAGATACTGCATTGATTATAAAATTAGTTACCGTAATTTTTGTGACAATTAGTAAATATGAATACGTCAGTTGCACAAATAATAAAAAGAACAGCGTAGACGCCGTAGACATACGTTTTTTTTAAATTTCCTACAAAAATGTAAAGCGTACAAGGGAGTAGCAAAAAAATTGTGGAAAAATTTGTATTGCGGTTGTGGATATTGACACTTTAGGAAATAAGTTAATATGTAAAAAACTTTTTTTACCCTCCGAAATTATTATAAACAATAAACGTAAATTATTAAGTGTAAAATCAGTGCCTGTAAAATTCGAGAAAGAAGGTAAGCAAATTACTATTATTTTTATTTACCCGTTAGGGTTTTTTTTTAATTCCAAATTGATGAGATAAACATTATGCTTATGCATTCATGTAGCGTACGTATATAGCGATCAAAAGGGTTTCTAAGAAAATTGAAAAGTCCTTTAACAACTTTTTTGTTATTTGTTATTGAACATTAAAAGTTGTCATTAGAAGGTACTAAAAGTTTTGTGTGTAATTAATTTTGAAAAGAATATTCAAAATTAAATACAATTGACTCAGCATACTTTTATCAGTGAATTTATGTTATTTTTTCTTCTTAGAATCAACTTGCGAAGCGAATTACAACCGAGGACGTCCTTCTCGATTAAAAAAACTCAGCAGATTCATCTTTTCCAACTGGGTCCGAAGCGAATAAATTGTTTATGTAAATAATAACCACAATTACATGGAAATACATAAAAATGATGTTTTTATCATAAGTTGTATTTAATTTAATTTAATTTTCTGAGTGTATTTAACCGATTGACCTCAACTTGGTCGCGTTTTACTTGTTAAAATTCCTATTTTCGAAAAAAAATATACAAAAGTTTAGATCGTTCAGGAGAAGATTGTAACTAGTTTTCGGGTAATTTCATAAAATTTAACCTATTTTCAATGTGCTGCAGATTTAACAAATTTTGAAATAAATTTGTTTTATAAATTTTTTGTTTAGTTTGATGCAAACTTTTAAGAATAATATAAAATTTTTATTGTTTTATAATTACACTTCGAAATATGATCCCTCAAAATTAGTTGATTTTCAAAAAATAGGGATTTTCAAATAGCTTCAACTTTTTCTTTGAACTTCGATTTACTTAAAAAACGACGTCGTTTTTATGATAACGTATCATATGATGTTATAACTTGTGTTGAGGCAAATAAATTTTATTTCTTACAAATTAAATTGTGGTTTTATTTATAATCAATGGTTTTATTGAAGTTTGAAACAAAATTTAAAAACAATTCGCAAATCCAACTATTATGATGCACTGGGATAAATTCGTAGCAAGCTAAATTAGTTGAGTGCACATTTTTATTTTTTATTGTGCACGTGCAAGTTACTTATTTTGCGATAAGAACGAACGGCTTTGGAAACTGCTGAGTTTGATTCTTGAATCATTCTCGAATGTAGACACCGATGTTGCATTTATGAGATGCACTAACAGAATCAATGGTTACAGTATTCACCGTTCGTGGCAGCAGTTTACAAATTAACAGTTTGGTGATGGGAGGAAGGGGTTTTTTTGTTTTTTGTGGGAGATGTTATTAAAAAAATTTTTAGTTTTTTTTTACTTTTTTTGGTACTTTTTTAAAAATTTTTTTTTTTTTGAAAATGGGGGAAAAAAAAAAAAAAAATTTTATATGTTATAAAAAAAAAAAAAAGAATTTTTTTAAATTTTTTATTAAGGGAGAAAAAAAAATAAAAAAAAAAAAAATTTTGTAGGAAAAATGAAAAAAAAAAAAAAAAAAACCGTCCGTTTTTTTATAATTAAATAATGTTTTAAAAATTTAAAAAAAAAAAAGAAAAAAAAAAAAAAAACTTTTAAAATTTAAAATAATAAAAAAAAAAAAAAAAATTTTTTTTTAATTTATTTTAAAAAAAATTTTAATTAAATATAATTTTTTTAAAAAATATTTTTGTTTGTATAAGTAATTATTGAGAAATAACAAAAAAGAAAAAAAAATTTTTTTAAAAATAATATCTCCACCAATTATACAAAAAAAAGTTATGAGAAAAGTTTAACTGGAAACTTTATTATCTTTAATTTTTGTAAGAACTATTATTGCTTCTTCGAAGGAACGTGGGTGGGCGATACCCCGCTTTTGTCCTGACGGGGGATAGTATGTAGCGTTCGTATAATTGCTTACAGTTAGATGTTGGCCGTTATTGAATGCTTCGCGTGCACATTTCCACATATCTGATGTTTACTCCCACATATAAATAAATAAACCATACGAATAAATAAATAAAATAAGAAGTCAGGACAACCGCTTGGTCAGATTATTATAAAACTTTGTATGTGGATCTTATTTATAATAGTGCAGACCTGATTAGATTTTGGACATAAGCCAAAAGGGCCGTTAAACCTACATAGATTTTCAAAATCATGAATTATTTACAAAAATATTCACTATACACATTTTGTACCGATATGATTATCACGTGACACTAATTGTTTTAACAATTTATCCACCAATATTAATTATACAAAAAAGTTATTGGAAATTTTATTGTGTACAACTTTTGTTTTAACTATTTTTCCAAAAACGCAATTTTTATTTTCTCTTCAATTTTCTTAAGAGTAATGTGGATGCTGGTGCTGTACCTCGTTTTTATGTATCTTGATCCCGTTCGTGTAGGATTGCTCCGAACATTTTGAGCAAAATGGCACGTCACTTACTTGGACGTAAGATAAGATTAATTTTGAGAATTCACATGCTAGTTCTGTGCGAAAATGACCCCTTGTTTTTTTGTCCGAGGTGCAGGGAGCGAGTTTAAGAAAAAAATGTATAGGAAGGACCTACTTAATTTTCGAAAAGGAAACATATTCTAAATTTTTTTCGCATTAACTTAGAAACACCCTTTATAATTAAGACAATAAAATACAATTATTATAATGTAAGTTTAATATGAATCATGGACATGAATAAACGTTCTCCCTTTTTGTTCTGAATTTGTATAAAATTTAAGTTGTAAAAAGTTATGCCACGCTATTTAGAAGCATAAGCAAGGTTAGTGAAAGATCACTGAATCGAAAACTAATGAATAGGTCATCTGAATGAAATACTAATATTGAAAAAACTATTCTGCAGTGTTGATATTGCTTAACCTTATTGACGTTGAAGATCCATTACAAAAAACTAATTCCTATCCTCTAGCGTCAGACTTAATTCGTTGTCTGGAATTGCTCCTGCAGGGTTGATTCTGAAACGCGTTATTATGGTCGAGAGTAAAAGCTTGTCCTTAGCATGACACGATGCGTCGAATACTGGTCAAATTGGAGTCTTTGTTGTTTTCTTTTATACAATGGGGTAGGTAATGACCGGGGTTGGCCACTTCCTCCTCAGGAACCTCTTCAATGATTCCTAGATCTTCCCATGAATTAAACACCTGATCGTAGGCTTCTACTGTCCCATTCATCTTCAACTTTGAGGTGATGTTTTCCAATCCCCTTTGGCTATGACTTTATTATCCGGCAGAAATAGATGATCCTCAGTCCACGGCAACTTGTATTCATAACAACTGTCTTCATTCTGCTTCACGGTTTGATTAAAGTGTTGTACTGCTAACTGTTCCCCTTTACTTATGTAGTACACACATCAGTATTGTCGATGATTCCCAGAAGATCCACGTCCCATAACTTTTTTCTCTTGTCTCGTACGTGAAGTGATGTCACCAAAAAACTGATGATGTACGATACATTCTGATGTGGAGTTACACCAGCTAATGTCCATCCGAGAAGATACTCCATCGCCACAGGTCCACTTTCTAAAACTGATACGGGTTTCACTGTACAAATATGCTGCACCGTCTTGTCCTAAAAGAATATGAATATCTTTGCAATCTGTACATCTGATAACTTCAGTTTATGTAATGCTAACTCTTCCAGCCAACGTCCTTTTGGAATTTCCCTGATGTTTCCTAATATCTCTGGAATATGTGAAACGGCTAATTTGCAGTTGAAGTATCCTCCAGATTTGACAGTTTCAGTTTGTAGTGACTGTGACGTTATTCATGTGTCTGGCATACTCCAAATAACGAATAATAACCGTTTCTTCTCCCACCCTTCTCAAGGTCCAACATGCTTCGCGAGTGACTCCCAATACGTAGCTCTTGTGTGTTTCCAGTATCCACCAATGCTCGAGCTAGGACAGTGACTTACTTCCGTGACTTTCATCATCAGTGTTTGGAGTACTTCCGATCCTTAGACGCAAGAGCTCATGTTGGATCTAAAAACCACGGGTTTGCTATCTTGACTGTTGCCTTGAACTGATTTGTTACTAGTAATGAAGCAGATTTGAGCACATTATTGTCCTATGCCGTTTTCCATAGTTGACACATTTGACGAACACTTTGCAATTTCTTTACTGGATGACCTTTCCTAAGGTAACAGGCTTTGGGTTCCCAGAACGGCAAGTTGCCTTCCCGATTCGCGTTCTCAATCACCACCTTCAGTAAATCCTGAATATAGACCTTAATGAGCATCTTATCGTTTCCATATTTTTCTACTAAGATGTTTCACGCTAATTAGTTTAGTGTGCTCAACGGATAATTTTTAGTCATATCCCCCTTCTGATCCATCCTTAATTGACTGAAAGAGGTACAGGAATTTATGAATATCAAAATTTGCTTAGAAACATTTACGTATCATATTTCGATAATAGCGTTATCGATAATCAAGAAATGACATATCAGTGAAATTTTTATTATAATGATTATGACTACAACACGTAATTATCATTATCAAACCAAATGTATTATGACTACAACACGTATTATCATTATCAAAACCAAATGTATTATCATTTTATTGAATGCCAATTTTAGAGATTGTTTTAGATAAGTAGCACCATACTCAAAAAATTTACTGGTAAAAAGGAAATTTTGGCACTTTTGTCAAATCCCAAGAATGTTACCAGATTTGTACAAAACAATGATATGCAGAGGACATAATTTGACATTTTATTGTCAACAACCAGAAGGTTAATAAATCGTTTATCTTAAACTTTTTTTTAAAATTATTTTTCATTTTTATTTTTTATTTAATTTTCGTAATTGGGTTGATTTTAATTATTATCATATATATATTAAAAAATTTGTCAAGGTGGCGCCGCCTGGTGAATTCTCGACTCGAGTTTGTTTCTGATTTCATTTTTGTAACACACTGCTCAACTCATATTCTTATCGCATTGTCAATTTATTGTAACCCTTCCCACTGTACGCCTGCGTAGCATGCTGGCTCATCTAGTAGTAATTAAAATTTAGTACTTCCAAGGGGAAATACCGTCGGAGATGTTCTACTTCCTTTAAATATGAGAGGATACCACGAGGGTTGAGTATATCACTGAATCATAATGGGGCAAGTTGTAGCGCATTGTCGAAAAAATTCACAGCGAAACTTTTTTGAATAAAAATGGAGCAACAAATTTGAGATATTTCGAGAGCTCTTAATTCGAACTAGATACCAACTTCAGTCGAGCAACTAATTTCTACAATGTATTTCTATAAAGTAACTGATTTGGGTATAGAGTATTTTAAGAACATTTAATTAGTAATTAGATACCAAGTTTATTCGAGAAATATTTTTCGGTTCTCAATTTTACTTTAGTAGAGCAATTATTAGATGCTTTTTAGTACAATACTCTACATGTGTCTCTCGATAGTGGGGGTGCCAGCTAACGCCGTAACGTAAGGCAGCACCTTCATCTTTAAACTTAAATTCTAACGATGATACTAGGGAGTTCATTACAAAATTCAAAAATTGATTAATGAGTAAGAATACTGATGACACAGTAACAAACTAAATTACCTATTATTAACATTACCAGAATCATACGATCCCATTGCAAATATTATTGATGTATTCTATAATTGTACAAACAGAACAAATAAAACGCAAAATTGGAGATGGAATAGAAACCAACAATCAAATCAAAATGAAAGTCGTGATTCCAACCAAAGTGAAGCTAAAAACAGAACTTGAAGTTACACATATAGGGGAAGACAGAATTATCAATCAGGAGAAGATGACAACAAAGATTCTTTTTCAAGTGAGTAATGGTGTTCCATAATGCTGATGGATCAACCAATGACGTGCCTAACGCAGTAGGTATAGTGGGTTCAGAATTTTATGAAGCAAGTTCGGCGTACACGCACGAGTAAAATGGCGTTACGGAGAGTTCAACAGCACAATTGTAATAGAGCAAGATGCTAACTTAAAAAAACTTGCAACTTTCATTCCTGCTACCTAATACCATTCCTACGTCGGGACAAAACGAGGTATCGCAAGCGCATACCTTCCTTTTTAAGCCGAGTTGAAAGAAAATGAAAATTGTGTTTTAGAAAAAAAATAGTTTAAACTAAACTTATAGATTATACAGTGACCGGCAAAGAGTTTGCATCAAATGAGAAAAATTTTTGTAAGATCTCCGAAAATTGCTTTTGGCAAATGAATTCAGCATATCGAATGACAAAAAAAAGCACTTTGACAAATGTCATGTGACCACTGTCATGGCGACAAATTTAAAATATCCCTAAATATGTAAAAAGTGAGGTTAGATGACAAGATATTGAAAAATGCCTAAGAGAAAAGTTGTTCAGAATTAGATTATACGTCTATGTGCAAATTTTCAAAAGAAAATAACGACTTTTAAAATATCAGTTTTCCGGCATTTTTCCGGAAATGTTTTGTATATTTTGTATAAGCTTATTATCCAGGCAATATTGTAAAAATTGTTTAAATTGGGTTTAGAATAGAAGAATTGATCATTTTAGGACTATTTTTAAATAATTCTAAATTTGTAATTTCAACCTTTTGTTTTCTGTAGGCCATTGCAACAAAGTCCGTCCTAAAAACAATGTTTTTTGTTCTTTACCGTCCATTGGTAGACTAATAAATAAAACTACTGGATTGTGAAGTTTATTTGTTGGTTTTTTGTGTTTTATGCAAATCAAACGCAAAAAATTTCGTTTTCTCAATATTTCTGGAAAACTGATATTTTTGAAAAGTGGTTATTTTCTTTTGAAAATTTGCACATAGACGTATAATCTAATTCTGTACAACTTTTTTCTTAGGCATTTTTCAATATCTTATCATCTAACCTCACTTTTTACATATTTAAGAGTTTTTTTTTTAATTTGCCGCCATGACAGTGGTCACATGACTTTGTCAAAGTGCTTTTTGTTGTTATTCGATATGCTGAATTCATTTGCCAAAAGCAATTTTCGGAGATCTTACAAAAATGTTTCTCATTTGATGCAAACTCTTTGCCGGTGACTGTATAAAATTTTTAACAACTTTTCTCTCATAACTGTTTTTGTAGTAGTAATATTGTTAAAACAATTAGTGTCACGTGATAGTCATATCTCAGAAATTACTTATCGGATCAAAAAATAGTTTTAACAAAAGTTGTGTAAAGTAAATATTAAAAAAAATCTACTTAGGTTAACGGTCATTTTGGCTGGATAGATTATGCCCCAAAATCCAACCAGATCTGCACTATTAGAAATAAAATGGATCTGCAAAGTTTTATAAATATCTGTATGGCGGTTTTCCTGATATCTTGTTTGCATATGGACGGATATCCGGTGGGCCATCGGGCAAAAAATTTTTGTTTCATTATAACGTACTAACTCAAATTCGTCGAAAAAACGGTTTGAAAACCATCGCATAATCCTCCATCTTATTTATAAGATGTGGAGTATTAACTGCTTATGAACAGTTTTCAATAAAAACCTTATGTGTCTAAGGCCCTTTTATACAGCGTGTCGGGCAAAGCGTAACGATATAACATTGCGTAAATGGTTAGCACCCAGTAGACGCCTGACTGCGTTTTCTAATCACGACCCCACAACTTAAGTTGCGGGCGCTCGACGTCCGCTTGTAGTAACATTAAAGTATATTGACCTACTTATATACAGCTTTATTTGGCTTGCGCGCCTAACGTGATGTACAAAAGGGGGCCTAAGCCCAAAATGTATGGAAGTGCTGTCTTTGTAAGAACACCGGAAGTACATCCAATTTCTAAATTGTCTCAAAAACCTATAATGGGTATTTTAGTTGGCTATGATGGCATATCGTATTGTAATGGATCACAAAGTCATTGTTAGCCGTCACGTCAAATTTGTTTGAGCAATTTATTAAATTAAATCAATTACAAGAAAAATATCAACAAGAATGGAGAGAAGGATTAGTATGTTCTATTTATAAGGGAGGAGATGGGAAAGAACCAAAAGGTACAGGAGGGGTGAGTGTGACAAATGCAGGATACAAAATATACGCGGAAGTTTTAAGAAGAAGACTAGTGAAGGAGACGGAGGGAAGGAAACTTATAGAAGATTGGGAAGCAGGATTTAGAAGAGGAAGGAGAACCACAGACAATAAATTTATATTAAAACAATTGGAAAACAATGAGTTGCAAAATAAAGGAGGAAAAATGTACGTACTCTTCCAGGACATCAAAGCTGCTTTTTGAATTTCTAAACAGAAAAAAACTTTGGAAGTATTAGGGAAAAATGCATAAATGAATATTTAGTAGAGGCAATAGCGGAGATTTTGAGGAAAACGTGCTGTAGAAGAGTGAACGTGGGGAAAGATACAAGAGGTTTTGGACAAGGAAAGGAGTGACGCAAGAGCCCGATCCAGTTCTCCCTTTACATCGGGGGATTTGGAAAAGTATTGAGAAAGCAGCAGAGGGGAGGAGTGGTAATATGAAACGCAAACGTGGGGATTTTAGCTTACACAGATGAAGTGGCAAATGATAAAAAGAGATGAGAGTGACGATAAAAGTACTGGAAAAGATATAGAAAGAAAAGAAAAAAGGTTGAATGCAACTAAAACTAAGATTGTAGTATTTCAAGAGAAAGTGGGGGTAAAGAAAAAGAATGGTTAACGAATGGAAGTATCTAGGATATATTTTAAATTATAAAAAATAAGGACAAAACACAGGTAAAGGAGCTGACAATGAAAGGAAGTAAGCTGCTAAGGCAGGTACAGGGAATTGGGGAAAGAGTGTGGGGAAAGGATATAGTAAAAATGAAGTGGATTTTTATAAATTCGTGAAGAGCGTTATGGGTCAAAATATCGAGTTGGAAGGAGTGGGAAGAACTAGAAGGAATCTAACAGGGATACTGCAGATGGACGTTAGGTTTAGATAGGGACAAATCAGGTTACATTGTGGAAAAAAGACGTAAAGTTGGAAAAAGTAAGAATTTAGTCAGGAAAACAAGCAGTAAGATATAAAGAAGAAATCAGGACAAGAGTGTTGGAGGGAAGTAAAGAAATGATGGATAATAATGGGGTAATAGGTAGAAGGAAGTATTACAAAACAGCGAGCATGGCTCGGGAAGAGGTGGATAGGAGTAGAAGCGTAGGAAGAAGTGTGGAAGCGGAACTGGCGATGAGGGATATAGATGTACAATGTCAGGAAAGAAGAGCAAAATAGAAGATAGAAAGTACAATAAAGATATGAAGAAATTGTAGTAGATGGTGTCCCTAGATACTTAAGGGTAAATCTAGGCTTAGAGAAAGGAATAATCGCGAGGTTTAGGTGCAGGAAATGAAGAAAGGGAGAATATATTGGATGTCAGGTGATTGGAGAACGTGTTGTTGAGCTTAAGACGGAAAAAAAGAAGGGAAGGACGCGAAGAGGTTGGAGTGGATAAAGGAGTCTGGAGAGACGAACTCTAACTCGTATTATGCAACCACCACCTTCGAATGTGACACAAATATACAATTATGTAGAAGATCAAGGTTGGATACAATTTTGGAAACAATACATGAAAACGAGCAAACGTTTTCAATTTTGAAAATCTTATTTTTAAAGTGAACTGAAAATAATGATACCGAGGATTATATTGATAGAAAAATAACTTAGCCGTTAATCAATAAGAAATACTCACCTCACATTGTCCACAATAATGAGAAGCTTCATTTTTTCCTCTACCATGGAATTTCACACCCACCCCTTTGTGTCTAACGAATTCTAGTATCATAGAACACTGTCTTAAAGTTCTCATTAGACATTTTCTATTAAAAAAAAACAATAATTGGTTTGAGCGATTAATTAATCAAATGACTACTTACTTAATTGAAGCAAACAACTTTGGATCGGAAACTTTGATATTTCTAGCTAAATTCAAGATAAATGTAACATAGGGACTATAGACTTATAACTTTGTAACTTATTCCACTCGTATCTTTCGATTGCTAATTGATATTGCCTAGCAGTTAATGGACCCACGTTCCAAGCTATATTATTACACCAACCAACAGCTTGTACCCAGTGAACGCATCCGGCATTGACCCACACGAGGTCACCGGGCCTTTGTAGAAATCTATAAACTGGTATGTTCGCTTTGTAGAGATCATCAAGAACAGGCCACCAAGATCCGTGAAGGTAATTGATTTGGTTTTTTTCGCATAAGGCACACACGGCACCCCAATACGCATCAGGTACGGCAAACCATTCACAATCTCCTGGCCCAATATTTATATTAATTGAACAAAAATTATTATTTTCTTGATGACCCGGTGTCCTGCTTCCAGGTACCTAAAAACCAAAATTAAAATATTTTAGCGCATCAAGTTATCACTCACTTTCATATATAGCTGAACAGTATTCATTCCTAAAATTACATGTCCTACATGTGATAACATATTCCCCGCAGATACAACTCTAGCAAAAGCAGGCAACTTCATAAGCTCTTGAAGTTGGAGCTTCCACTTACGTTCATCCGATAAATCGACGTTTGTACCGAATCTAAACGTAGCAAATGAATATACCTCATAATCATATAAGCCTAACTTACTTTAACATTTTTGGAGGATTATAATTTTTTATAACACCAGGTTGAGGTATAGTTGCATTGTTTTTATTTTTCTTCTGGCAAAATTGTTAGAATCTTTGGAATCGGAATCTGAAAGGTTGTATGCAGGACCAGATGATTTATCTCGTTCTTCCTGTAAAAATAAAAAATAAGCGTCCCAAAATATCTGTAAAAACAAGTACCTTTAAGCTTTCTTTAAAACTGGAAGCTTGATATTGTGCGTATCTAGCTATTGTAGTGTGGGAACGATGTGAAATACACGCCCACACCTTTCGACCCAATTGGGGATCCCAATTTTCGTCTGAAGGCTGTTGTATTTGTGTTCTGACTTCAACCGTGTGATCTGGGTTTGCTTCTAAAGTGTTTTAGTAGAAAATAAACCTAAGTCCAGTTTTAAGGCGGACGCCAATCCACGTATCACAGCGATAGGATGCTTCAAACAAAATTCTTGTAACTGAGGACTGAACGCGTGTTTTTTGTTGTCTAAGTAAACTGAGGGTGTAGGAGGTAATAGTTGCTGATGGTTCAATTTATGAGAAGGAGGTTCGGGTGGTGCGGGTGGCGGGCACTATCCGCTATTAATGAGTTACTAATTTCTCCTTTTACCTTCCCTCTGTAATTAGTTTATTATACTAAGTCGATAATATAAAGTGGCACTTACTTGCAAAGTTCCAAAATGGACTTGGCGTTCATTTCAATGCTGTACTCAGAGTCGGCACGCTTTTCGTAGTCACTCGAATCCATTTCCCAAAGCTGCTCAGATTTAATTGTTAAAATTCCGTCACTCATTGTCGATTTTATTTTCAATCTGTTTCTATCTCCATCTACAATCGAAGGAGAGAAGCGACCACACGGTAAATTGTTGCCTAAGTGAAAAACAAGATAGACTTTTGTTTCTAACAAAAACTTAAACAAACCTGACGTGTCATTTCTTCTTTCATTTGATTCAGATCATCTGATACAAAATGTTTCAATAAATTTTCTGCAAATGTCGTTGTCAAGTCTTTCTCTGACAAAAGGTGTTGTAGTTCTTCTTCGCTGACGTCCAAATCTCCTGGATTTGTGTTAGGAAGTCCTAAATCTTTAGTACAATTTGGTACTGGAGCCATTAATACAGGCTGGGCGAGTTTCTCTACTTTAATAAAACTAGAAGGTTGAGTTGGCGAAAAACTTTTAATCGCGTCAAGGGGCGAAGTTCGGTTAGGAGGCATAACTGGTGACGAATACGACGAACCATTATAAGAAGATAAATTTGTGGTCGGTCGGGGAGAAGTTACCGGTTGCCTTTGATTCAGCATTTGTTGTTGGTGCTGTTGCATTAGCCTGTACTGATGCTGCAGCTGTTGCATAAGCGTCTGAAACATTTATTATTAAGACGATTACTTTTACTTAATTTTTTATCAGAATTTTGATTTTTTATACTTGCCTGTTGCGTTGGTGTTAATGTTGATATATTTTGTTGAAAAAAGTTTAGTAATTGTAGTTGCTGCGGTGACAAATAAAAAGAAGGCTGCTGTGGTGTTGTCGGTTTTGATCGCCGTTATCAGTTTTAAATCTTTTATTTGGAGTTCCCGGAGATGGATACGGAGGTGGAGGACCTTGCGGAGCGTTCGTGTTAAAAGCGGTTTTCTGATATGCTTGCGTCGTAGGTCGTGTTTGCTGTGTACCGGTCTGTTGTTGTTGTTGCTGCTGCTGTTGTTGTTGTTGTTGTCGGGAGGACATTTCTGCTGATATAGGAAGATTCCAGGCTTCTTCGATTGAAAGTAATTGTTTCCTTCTGTTAACGTCAATTAAATAACGGCGTGTTGTTAAAGTTACTGCACTTACTGGCTAGTTGCACTCGGCATTGGAGCATTTGCAAGGTGAGTTTGTAAAAAAGTTATTCTTTGGGTGAGACGTGGGTTCATTCCCACAGAAGGTAGAGGTTGGCGAGAAATTTTCGAAGGTATGTACGACTCCAAAAGTATCTCGGAAGAATTTTGACTTGCAAGACCTCTGTTAGAATTTAAATAACAGGCGTAAGCGTCACGTGCTTGACCACAACTTTCGTATAAAATTCCTAGATTAGCCCAGGCAGCGGAATGACATTTATCTAACTGTACAGCGCATATATAAGCTTGCAAAGCGTCCATAGGCTGACTTTGCTGCTGATAGAGTACTCTAGAAACGTCACAATCAACGTTTTCCGTAAGCTTGTGGTTGAAAACTTACCCTATCGAGCACCATGTATCGGCATTTCCTTCGGATTTTTCTACGGAATTTCTGTAAGCAATAAATGCGTCATGTACTTTACCGATACTAGCATAACAACGACCAAGTAAATAAAGCGTTTGTCCTGAATGCGGTTCGGCTTCTATTGCTCTTTGAAGACAGTGAATGGCTAATGGAATGCGGTGATTTTTTTCACCAAGAACGTCGTGGCAGTGATATAACCATCCTAAAATTATTTATTCATTGTAATAACTACGTTTCCTAATATTTACTTGTAGGGGTAACCCATAGCATTTCCCTTAAATTAGCTACAAAGTATATAATAATGTAATCAAACAAGCACGTGAATTTTTCAATACCAAGATAACGGAAAAGGATTAAATGATAATCGAACTATTGTTCTTACCTAATTGGCGAAAAATATCTGACCGCAAAGAAGTACTTATAGTTTTGTCTCACAAAAGTAATTCGTACTTTCTTCGCACTTTTAATTTTACCTTGCACTTCCAATAGGTGTGCAATGTGAAATTTGACTGCAACGAGAAATAATGTATAATTGTAATTGTTGCTGCAAAACTTACTTATGCTTTGCGAGGCAGTGCAAGGATTGCTATCCGTGAGAGCAAGCTGAAAATGTTTCAAGATGACTCATATTCTTGGGTTACTTTGAACATCAACCCCAAACGCAAGTGTACTTCATTAGCTTTTGGAAGCCTGGTGATACATACAGTAGTTCTTGAAATGCTTTAACGGACCTGTAAGAAGAAAGTCGAGCATTAATGAAGTCTAACGCAATTGCATAGAATTTTCAATTTATCTATTCACCAAGGTGAAAAGTGCAATTCTGAGAGGAGCTTTGACATTTATGATTCGTCATTTCGAATGTAATGAAAACTTACTTGGAATAATAATTAACGCGTAATTATTATTATTGTAGAAGGTTATCTTCATTACATGTTGTATGCGAATGTTGTTGCAAGCCTCGAAATGGTTGATCAATAAATGAGACCAGATGATCTTACCACAGAAAGGTAATTTGTAGGACTTTTCGAACTTGACAAAAGTTCAAAAACAATTAGTATTTACTGGGCGGCGTTACGAATGTATTTCTAATACTTTCTAACGGGAATGTCGAGTGGTAGGTCACAATACTAAGTTGTTATCAACAAAAGCTGGTATTGTTAGAAAGATATAAATTTGTGTCAGAGCGATAATATTCCAGTAAATAAAAGATGCTACTTTATTTTCGGTGCATTGACACTTGCAGTAATGGACTGCGTGTCTTATCAAGTTGTCGTAAATATCGTTGCAGTTTTTTGAAAGATTACCGAAGGTTTGATCGTTAAATACAAATTTCCTGGTGCATCACTTCATGATCAACAGTTCAATGTATTATCGAGTAAAAAATGCACGACCGAATGAATCTGTGCATTATATAAACAATATAATCGTCGAAATGTTTTGCGTAATCGCGACCTTGCGTTTAGTTTTATTTTTAAATAACAATAACAAGTATTTCCCACGAGAAAGTCATCAAAAACACTAAAATCGAGTAAAAATAAATATAATTACAGAGATAGAAAACAGCAGGAAACCTGTTATCGCGAGTACTTTACAACAAACATCCTTTGTCGATAACTCGTGTAAAATAGTATTATTAATGAATATTCTTAAAGACGTTTAACACCCAAAACTGCTTTTTTGAATTTTCCGAAAGGAGAAGAGGTCCACTGCGCCACATTTCCAAAAACCACAAAGAACAATTTTAGAAAGCATATGTAACAATGTAGTTTATTATCAAACAATAGTTATAATTTTACGATAAATAAACCACATTTTGAAAATTTTAAAAATATGTTAGACTTAGTAGCGCACAAATACTTTCAGCGGATTCTAAATTTTTCTTAAGTTTTCACAAGCTGCACGGACCCCAGAAAGTAAAGGAAGCAGATGGAGAAGAGAGTTAGTTGAACAGATGACTAGAAAGAGCACCTGCTAAGGCAGGTGCTCAGGTAAACACTCGGACTACGACACAGAAAGAATTCAACGACCTTCCACATTTGGATCACCAACTATGCTTCATCAGATAAAGCTTGAACGCTTAATGGACTAAAATAACCCGTCATCCATAAAACAGAAAATCCCACAAAACTAAAATTTTTACGAATACTAGAAGTTTTTAAACAGAATGAAAAGTTGTAACAACGTTTATGTGCATTACACGATAAAGCTATTATACAATCTACCAAGGACGATATTTTTTCATTTTTTTCTATTAATAGCAAAATATTACACATTCGCATGCGCGCACGGAATGTTGGTGTGTCCTACTTTCTGTATACTATTTATAATTATTATCTCGATAATAGCACGTACAGGGTGGTTAAAATTGATGTTACTTTAATTTTTATTAGGAACTTGGCCACTACCGCCAGAGTGCGTAAAATAACAAATAAATAGTATCACATTTCAGAAAGAAAAGATCATTTTACACCCACTGCTCTTAGTACCTTCATATGATAAAATTGCGCCGTTATATAACAGTAACAGCAAACCGACAACAATTTAAATGTTTTTGTAGCTTCTAACTTCGTTCGAAATCCTTTGAAACTCCTTTATTTAAACAGGCTTTGTTTTGAAGCGTGTTAACCACCTTACTTTGCATTACAGGTGACGTGCATAATTCGGCTTCAATTAACTCTTTCTTCGCCAAAACAATGCTAATCACTCTAATCGTTATGTTTGGACACAATTTTGCCAGAATTAACATCATCATTATTTTACTTAAAAGGAATTCCTATTTGCACTCATATTCATATGAAACTCAAAAACTACGTTGCACAGTTTTAACATTATAATCAACGATATATTCACCTGAATTGAGTAATTTTTAAACAAAGTAATACGAGTTAATAATTAATATTGGAAAAAGCAGTTCCACTCCCATCTTTGCGTCTACTTACGAACTGAAATTTTTGAGGGTAAGTAGTGACATAAACACAAATTGAAATTAGTTTTACCATGGGTATGGATGAGGATCGTGTAATTTAAAAACCCTAGAGGATTTCCAATGCATCCAGTGTCGAGAAATCAAACACCCATTTTTTCACTTTTTCCGACGAGTTACGTGTTAGTGGTTATAATAAAAAAAGTTTTTCATTTAGAGGCCGGGTGTGCGTCCGTATGTAAACACGTTACCTAAAAACACTGGCCCGATTCTTGAATATTTCCAAAACATTCACTTTACACATTTTTTTCCTTTTAAACATAAGTCATTACATACTGAGGTATGATGTTACGTGGTATAATCACGTGAACTGTTTTAACAGTATCCACAAAGAGTATTAATTATCAAAAGAACAGTTGTTTGGAAATGTTATTATGTATAAGTTTTGCCTGACCTATTTTTTCTAAAATACAATTTTCTTTTCCACCTTTTTCGAGCAAAAGGTTTAGTCACATTTATTAGTATCAGGGCTACGTGGAGTTCTACGCAAAATGCTTATTTTTCTTATTATTCCACATCTTATAAAAAAGATGAGTTATGAGACGGTTTCCAAACTCAAAATTTAATTACCCATTTTTCAGCTAGTTTATTGCTAGTTTTATTTTCAAATTTTTGAGATGCTCTAGTGTTATAGTGACCTTTATTCTCGACGAATCAAGTTGGTACTTTACTGTTACATTCTAAATAGTTGTGAAAACAAAAAACTGTTTCTTTAATGTTTAGACAGTAAAAGCCTTTTTAGCGTCTGCCAGTAGTTCAATAATATGCCGTTTTATTGTCACTTGAAAAAAAAATTGTCTTGTGGCCGAACGAGATATCGAGAAACCGCCGGTTCATTTCTATAAAACTTTGCATATAGATCTTATTTATAATAGTGCAGATCTGATTAGGTTTTGGACATAATCTGTCAAACCAACCTACATAGATTTTCGAATACTCATAATATTTAGACACATTGTAAAGCATCTCTACTTCAATATACATATATATATATATATATATATATATATATATATATATATATATATATACAGGGTGGGGGCACTACCAACGATTATTCTATAGCATTAAAATGACAAATAATGTTAGAAATTTTAAGGCATACATATGTCAAGATTATTCGAAACCACATTTTAAATATATTTTGGATTGTACATGGTGCTCTAGAAACACGTACCATATCAAGTTTGATTATTTTAAATGGATCACCCTGTATTTTTTTCTATTTTTGAATTGTACGATAAAAATAATGTATGTTCTTTAACATGTCTCTATACCTACTTACTTCTATTTCTGAGATAAATCAATTTTACCTGATTTGCAGATCCTCCAAAAAAGCAATAACTTCAAGATAAATAAGAACAAGCAACTTTGGTTTACACCACCTTACTAAGAGTCTTCAACATCTGTTTTGCAATATTTACTATTATGTTATGATGTACAGGTTGTTTTTAATACTACCGCATAACACTAACGACTTAAAACTTAAATAACTTGTGTAACTTAAATAAAACACCCTACATTTCTGTAGCCTGTTGAAAGCTGGAACTAATTACCTTTTTAGTTGGTATTAAGGTTTTCGAGATATTTTAAAATTTGATAGTTTACAATAGGTCACAATTTACTGATGTTTAACAACAGCAACCGTTATTTGGTACATCAAAAGTCGATCATACTGTAAACATCGACGAACTTTAACCTGTTAACTAAGAATGAAATACAAATCGCTCTAATAGTAGTACGATAATTTCGAATTTTTTTAACAAAGTTACCAAGGTTTACAGTGTAATCGATTTTTTCTGAAACTAATACCGGTTGCTGTTGTTTGTGACAGGTGGGCGTAGTTTGACTGACTCTTAGAGCCCGGTATAAGTCATGAGCCATTTCTGTTATTTTGTTCTGAAAAAAAATTTTTAAGCTTAATATTTAAAGCTGCATTGGCCTATACATTAAAAATGTTTGCAAGATAATGTTCATTTTACTGATATCTCACAGGTAACTTAAATTCCAGTTAATTGCAAATTGTTAAACTAGCAAATTTTAAAATATCTCGAAAACTATCAGAGTTAGGGGTTGGTAACCTTAATACCGATTGAAAGGTAACTAGTTCCCGATTCCAACAGGCTACAGAAATACAGGGTGTTCCATTTAAATTAAGCAAGTTATTTAAGTTTTAAGTCGTTAGCGTTATGAGGTAGTATTTAAAACACTCTGTACATAATAACATAATAGTAAATATTGCAAAAGAAGATGTTGAAGGTTCTTAGTAAAGTGAGGTAACACAAAATTGCTTTTTCTTATTTATCTTAAAGGTATTGCATTTTTTGTAGGGTCTGCAAATCAGGTAAAATCGATTTATATCAGAAACGGATGTAAGTTGGTATAAGGATATGTTAAAGAACATAAATTATTTTTTATCCTACAATTCAAAAATAGAAAATAATACAAGGTGTTCCATTTAAAATAACCTAACTTTGATATAGTACGTGTTTCTGGAGCATCCTGTACAATCGAAAATATTTTTAAAATGTGGTTTCAAATAATCTCGATATATGTATGCCTTAAGATTTCTTATAATATTTGTCGTTTTAGTGCTACAGAATAATTCGTTGGTAGTGCCCCACCCTGTATATTTGTCAAACTCTACATTCATAAACTTGTTAAATGTCAGGATCAAAAACATTAAAACATGTTGCAACTAAAACGTACATAAAACGATTAATAGTAATGACAGAAAAGTGGTTGTGTCTCGAGCAACGGAAAACGGTTTTCGTCACCCTAAAATCTTCCATTGCTACCAACTAACATTTAGTTTCCAAGTTACTGTCAACTTACATAATACGCTTATAACATTTTTGTTCAAATAAAAGTTGTTTATACTCTCTAAAACGTACCCGGTTTTTAACGAACGCTCTTTATAACGATCAAACTTTGAGGTCCCGTCACACATCTATGTCATCAATGTATTTGACACGCCGAACTTAGTTTTTACGAACAATTGTTTAGAACGAACAAAAATTGATAATTATTGTAACTGATTATAACGAACTGCAGGCACGTGTCGGCTTTGAAAACAATTCCTAGAAGTAATAAAACCGCTTCATAAGGGGTCTGGATGAAATCTTGAGATGCTAAAATATAAAATTAGCACATTCCACTGTAACTTTAAAAAGAGAGGAAAGTTGTACACTAGTTCTGTTTCACTTAACAAATGGTCAACAGAAATATTGAGAAAGAATAATTTGTCCCTAAAATTACTGCAGCGCTTTTACTAATCAGCGGTGACAGTTCTCGCGATTTTTACTACATTTTGCCGATTTACCAAAAATGTCTACTTAGAAAAGAGAAGAACGAGTATTCCCTTATCAAGAAATTCCTTAAATATGTCGTTAGAAACTGTAAACCCGGAACCGTTAGTTATAACCAATAAAAACGTTGCAGTAATTTTTAGGAACATAATTATTTTCAATATTTGTGTTGGCAATTTGTAAACTGAAACAGGACTAGTGTAGAACTTTTCTCTCTTTTTAAAGTTATAGTAAAATGCGCTATTCAGTTTGTTAACAACTATAAAACAAGGTCTTTGTGTAAAAAAATCAAGACGTGCCCTCTCTTTGGCCGATAAGGTTAACATGATCAACAAATTGAAAAGTGGAAGTGGTAACGTTGACATATCTAAAGAATTTGGGATGCCAAAGTTTTGTAGTATTGCTAAACTAAAGTGTCTTTCCAGAATCTACAAGGGGTGAAATTCTGCCACAAAAGCTGAAGCTCTTGCCAGAAGTCAACATTCCTCTGATGATGCAGACAATCAACCAAGTACTTCATTAGAAGTTCAAGAAGGGTTCGTATGTAGTAGATGTTAGCTGGATCGCTTTTAAAGGCGCTATGACATTAATTCTGGAAAAATGAATGGAGAATCGACGAGTGCTGATAAAAATGTTACTATTTCATGACTAAGAGACGTTTGAATGGTGATTCTATAAACTGACTCCAGGGAATTTGGGAAAGAAAAATGCAGTGGAGAAAGCTATCAAAAGAAAGGCTGACAATTTTTGTCTGTGCAAATATGGCGGGTACCAAGAAATATCCTTGCTAGTGATAGGAAAAATCAAAGGCGCCGAGATGTTTGAAAATGTGCGAAATTTGCCAATAAAATACGAGGTTAATAAAAGCTCGGATGACCTCTGATTTATTTGAGTCTGAAATTAAGAATTGGTACAAAAATTAACAAGAAAAATGAAGATAGAAGGCATAATTAAGTCTTTCAAGATGCACTATAAAACTGCTGATGTTTCGCCTAATTGCCGATATGGAACAAAACCAAATTTCAAATAACAGTACTAGACGCTATAAATATGATAGATTCAACATGCAAACGTGTAACATGTCAAACGATCAAGAACTGCTATTGACATGCAGGATTTTACCACCAAGAAGAATTTGAACCCGAAGATGAACTGCCACATAGTGAAAACATTTTACTAGATCAGGAAGACGATGAAGGTGAAAATGTCCCTCTGTAGTCTGGGCGAGGGAGCAGAATATCATTGAATTGAAAAACCTCGAAAATTACGAAATTGATTCTAAATTGGCCACCAATCTATTTCAGACAAATGAAGCTTTGATGGCCTCTATTATAGAAGATGAAAAGCCTGGGAAGTTCGTTTTAACCGAGTTTATCTGTAATTTAATTATACACAACTTTTGTTTAAACTATTTTTTTTATCTAATAACGTAATTACTGAGATATGACAACAACACGTGATACTAATTGTTTTAACAATATCTCCAACAATATCAATTGTACAAGAAAGTTGAGAAAAATAGTTGGGAATTTTACATTATAATAATAATCTTTTATTACCCCTCACACAATAAGTATAATAGGTACATGAAATTAAATACATCCTCTAAAATTAACTGATCAAAGAGAATAATGTACATATAATAATAATATAATATAAAAATAATTTGAAAATAAATAATTTGATTGTGAGTGGTATCACAAGGCGGAGTTCAGCTGGACCTTAAGCTATGGTTGTTCTACCACTGACCTTGGATAACTTGAAAACACAAAATAAAAAGTTTTCCAGAGAAACTTAATAACTTTACTATGCACACTAAACACTAAACACGGGTAATGTAATATAGCTATCTAATACCAGGAAACTCCTTAGTTGTCTGAGGTGCTATCACAATTACGAAGCATTTAATAATAACTCTTGCCGAAATTTACTTTTTTAAAACGATTTATCTTTCAGTGATTTATCAATATTGTTATAAATTTTATCTTATATTATATTATCTACAACTTTTGTTTGAACTATTTTTCTCTAAAACGCAATTTCATTTTTCTCTATGTCTAGGAATTTTCATCTCGTGTTAAAGCGAACGTGCGTGCGCGGTACTTCGTTTGTCACGACGTAGGTAGCGTTCGACGGCTTACCAATTAGATACATTTAACAATTGTTGGCCGTTATTGAAATGTTTAATTCGATTTTACAAATTGCTTGGCGGTGCACGTTTCCTCTCTTTCTGAAGCGTAGATCTTTTCCTACAACGCATTGTTTTTTTTTCGAGCAAAAAGTATCAGAATGATGTGGGGTTCTGCGCGAAACGCTTGTTTTACAATTACAATAGATTAAGGGTCAGTTGCAGAAAACTCGTGTTAAATCCAATTTCAGATAATACTCGTACATACAATAGTATCCAAGGGTTAAACATAGCAACGATTGTTTTCAACCTGCGATTAAATTTATCCGAATTGCGTGCAACTGGCTCTTATCCTAATAAATTATTTTACCGGTGTTAGATATATGTTTTAGTATTTGGTGAAAAAATTCTACTAAACATTTTTATTTGCAGATTTTTAGCAACAGGGAACAATTTCAGATTATTGTTTTTTGAATTTGGTGATTTGGTAGAGAAACTATTACAATATAGAAAGGAAGAAATGAGGGAGACACTGAAAATTCTAATAAATGTGAGAAAAGAAACAAACCAAAATTGACTGAAACTCGAAAAAATGGCTCAAAGACAACATAAAAACGTGTCAAAATTTTGCATAAAAAATGTGAACAAAATATGGAAGAAATTAAACAAATACAAGCAACAAAAATAAATATGGCACCACAGGTAAAGAAAAATAGAAAACAAGTACAATGGAAAATGAAACTGTAAAAGAAGAAAAACACAAAGAAGCAATAAAGAAACAAGCAAAGAGGAACGTGAAGAAGTAGTAATTAGAAAGATGAAGCTTCGAAACTAAATTATATAAGATAAATAAAGTATTATTTAAGCAGATGTAATACAGTTATTTGCCCCTCCCCTTTTCAACAGAAGTAACAAAGCGCTACTCCTCCCTCTCCCTAGCTCACGTAAACATTGGTATGCAGATAGGAATAGTGTAGATAAGTCTTACCTAAACAGAAAGTGAAGCCGAATGTACCCAATTAAAAATTAACCTCGAAACCAGTAGTGTTACAAAATAAAATGAAAAAACAACGAATATGTATTTAATTCTAACATCACACAAATTTAATTACAAATAGACTTAAATTTAATGACAATTTTAAATATACCAACTAAACACAAACGAAAAATATCTCCAAACGAAGCTTTAGTTTCAGTTTGTTACGTAGAAAGTATAAGTAGGGACATATCTACTCCACTCCTATATTTATGACCTATTCATTATTTGTGGGAATCCCCGAAAATGTGTTTCGTTTTCAAGCATAGACAATGTGTGTTGCCATATGTGTAAAAAGTAAATAACTACTGCTGGCATAATCACCATCTAGAACCCCCTTCCCCCAAGTCATCAAAAAGTAAGCAAAGCAAGGGTCTCCCGGTATATTGCTTACGTAAGACTTGAACAGCTCTAGAAGTAAATAAATTACATATGAAGACAGAAAACAGAAATAATAAACAAGGAAAATAAATGAAAACTGAAGAAAATCAAAATTCGAACCGTATAAAACTAAAACAATTAAAGCAAATACATTCAAGTTCATAGTAACATTAAAAACACGAGAACTTGAATACCCACAGAAAGAGGAAAAGCAAGAATATAACAAAGACAAAATTTAATCCAAAGAAGAGAGTAAAACAAGATTAATTTTAGGATTTAAAAAGAACGTGAGAAAGTATAGAAGAAATGATCAATAGTAAAATTAAAACAAAGAATAACAAAAGTACAAGAGCGTCAACTGAAAAACAGCAATTGGATACAATTAAAAAAGTTAAAATTGTTAAATCAAAGGATGAATGATGAATGAAAGTAATCATACATTATCTAATTTAAAAAATAATTTGGAACCAAAATTTAAATTATTATAAAATTTTGGGAGGGGAATAATGCAGTGGGGTCGTTTTGGGTTTGAAAATTTTAATTAAATTCGTATGGATGCCTGATATAGAATGTGACTACGGTTTTGGTAATTGTTAGTTGAATAATAACATATTGTCAAATAATTTATTAATAAAAAGCCACGTACTTTTATAAAACGTATAACTAAATGAAACTGAAATAAAGATAAAACTTTTACATAAAGACTGTAATCATAGTGGATCCCAATTTTTGAACTATACAATTTATGCTTCATTGGTAGCTTACTCTATTTGACGCGAATTACTGTTTTACAGATAGATGGGGACGCATGGAAAATCAGCTCAGGTCACCTAAGCCACTACCCACTATTAAAAATAAACTGTTTCCTTACGTAATTGTTGTTGAAGCATTTGATATTAGTGAACATGTCCCAATCACTATATGCGAGACAAACTATGGATGTTAAAAAACGTATCTACAAATACAGACTATCAAGTGCTCCAAGATTTGTAGAATGTACATTTGAAATATTTTGTAAGAATTCGTATTGATTACACATTTGAAGATACTCTTACATGCTTAACGGAAGATATCCCTGTACTAGGTACGGTGGTGGAACGACAATACAAAAACAAACCAGAGATATGTTTGAAAAATAATCAGTCAAGAGACTTGAAACGAGTTCAAGTTCTTCGAACACGCCACTGAGGAGATACGTCGCACAGCAAACGAAACGTCTGGAAGAAGTTCCAATAGACCACTTTAAATAATCCGGAAAATCATACTATAAATTCGGTACAAATATTTCATGGCAATATGATATAATTTAATGCTATGTTGTTGTATTTAATAAACTATTTCTACTTACTTCTATATGTTGAGCCTATAATGTAACATTTTGCGACTTTACGATAAAAGTAATATGAATTTCATTTATTTATTTATTCGTATGGTACATTATTTTTCATTATTGTATTATGATGCAAGTGTTATCTATGGTGCCCCAGTAGATCAATATAAACCTGAATAGTGTGGAGACGAAATCGTGTGCAATTGTGAATTGTTCGTCTTGGCAAAGCATTTGCTTCAAGGTTTAAAAAACCACTAAAACCTAAACATGCCAACGCCGATCTACCTTAGTATTTATATGTAGTAATATTGATTAAGTGTAAATATTATAGAAAAGCATAAAATATAACAGCATAGCCATTGCCTGACAACAGGTATAATAGATCGGTCCAAGCGCCAGTTACGACAATGACGAAAAAATAGTAAGATAAAAAAATAGCAAATAAAATAATTGAAAAACAAGATAATACAAAATATTACTTAACTTCGGATGTCCTTCAAATTAGTAAGCCATAATTCAGCTTCATCCGGTAAATTATGAACGTAATATGTGTAATGTTTTCTGCTTTATTTTATCGTATGTAAACGATAAAATAAATAAGAAAACAATGATTAAGAGCATTTATTTAATAACAAATAAGTAAGTACATCAACTGTTTCAAAGTGTAATGATAAATTGATAATCCAATCCCTTCGACTTCAGATGGCGAATTAGTATATGCAAACAAACATGGGGTTGGTAATGAGACTGGTATGACTCCTGCGACCGCGACGTTACTTGGTGAATAGTGTCCCGATGGAAAAAGGGTTGGATTGTGAACTTGGGTGTTTATGGCTTGCTGCATTGCATGAGCAATGAGCACCCATCACTCACTTTGGGGAGCAATTATTTTAAAGAGCCGGACAAAAGGTTATCGTCGTCCTTTTTCATCCGTTGTTGTTGATACTGCAATACTTTGTCTGACAATACTTGGACTTCCTTTTGGCTACTTGGTGTGCTCTGTTTAGTTTCAACATATTGTCGTATAGACTGCGAGGTATCTTCACTTTGTGACCGTCCATATTTGTGAGAGTTTTCCTATTTTCCAATGTTTGGGAATAAAAATAAGAGGTCCTCAAAAAACCATTTGAGGTTACCACTTGGCTTATTTTTGTGCTGCCTCAGTTCTAGCGTAAACCGATTTCTTCTTCTACTTCAGCTATAAATTAGCTTTTTACATTCGGTTTGCGTAATCAGAAATATTAAAACTATACAAGAACCGTTTGGCCTCCACCTCCAAAATTCGATAAGAAATATATAGCACGAAGGCTCTTAGTAATGCAAGACATCAACACAACTGTGCTACTTGCATGTATCAGTCACATGCATTCAAAAATATGGAAACCGATTCTGTAGCCGCGGCTGAAAGTCGCTTCGAGTTGCTAACCAGGTAACGACGATTTGATCACCACAGTAAAATCGCAGATATGACTTAGGCATTAGTCGACTGCACCAACACATCGGTTTGGTAATTTATTTTTCAAAATAATTCTAAATGAACTCCAAATTTTTGCCAAAACCCGGTCGAAACACTTTCCATTTCAGTAAACTAACGGCAATAGTAAATAAAAAAATTATTAACGCATTTCGGTACATATTAGAAACCTACATCCTACTATGTAGTACAAGGACTTCTCATTTAAGTGAAATATTAATAAATATTACAGAAATAAAAATAGTTTTATATTTAGAACTATGTTTCTATTATTCTAACAAACAAAAGTAGAAAACTCATAATCGGAACAATTACTACTAAATGCAGTACCTATAATGCGAGTCAGTCGTCCATACATTTTATGAACGAGTTAGTTTTGTTACGAAACGTCTACTATTTAAGGCCGACACGAGTTATCGTCATTGCCAATAAAATTATTTAATTGCTTTCAATTATAAGCATTTAATCATGGTTGAAAGAAAACTTTTCAAGAATGCGGACTGCATTAATCTGTTAACATTTTTTAAGAAGTTGATTTTTCAGATAAATCAGCGATATCAAATAAAACAATGATCTTCATTGAAAGTAACTTCCCACGCAAACCCCGATGTTTCTACAAACTTGAGAGGTAACATGAAATATTGAAAACACTTAAGTGTTTCCCTGAGCAAACGTCGATCTTTTGTGTATAATATCCAGCCAAATATTTCAACTACTAATAAATATTTTGAAAACACTTTGAGATGTCTATGCCTTTTTTTCTTATCTAAACACCCTTCGTCCACATACACAGATGTTTCGAAATATCAACACCTAATTAGACAAATTAAAGCAATATTTTATGCTGTCATAATGTAATGTACAAAAGAAGGTAAGAGTTACCTATGTGAAGTTAGCCATAAAATTAGTTTTTGTTGTAACTCTATGTAAATATTATCTATATTGAGTTAAATGTTTATAACTACTAAAACAACAATTAATCAACACAAATGATTCTTATTTTAACATTGATTTATAATAAAATTGTTTAAACAAATTTGCAAAGTACACTTACCCCTATCGAACTTTAAGAGCTTCTTTTATAGTGTTGGCGTGGATTAATTATTATGCAAATTTAGTAATAAATAGCTTTTATAATTATAAACAACATATCAAAGAATAAAAATGCTAATATTTTTTAAACAAAAATATTTGATCTCAAAGTGATGGCTACGCGCTACATTAAGTAAATACGTAGTGGACGTTCGAAGGCGAATTTGGTTTTTTTGTATGTACCCACCACCTATAATGTAAAAATATTATACAAAATGGTAGGATGTAAACATACTAATGGACTTTAATGTGCAAGCGTTAGTACACCAGTACCACTATTGATATACCTATTTAAAAAATATTTTTTTATTTTTGGATTTACTTCGCAAATGTAATTGAACGGTAAATCACTTCTTGGATAACAAATTTTGTGAATCCTGTGCTTGTAAACCGTGCACATAATATCTTCTTGAAATTCTCCATATTACAAATCAAAAAATATTAGCATTTTTATTGTTTGATATGTTGTTTATAATTATAAAAACTATTTATTGCTGAATTTACCCAATAATTGGTCCACGCCAACACGTTCAAATTCACCTTCGAACGTCCAATCCGTATGTACTTAATTCAGCGCGTAGCCATAACTTTGAAATCAAGTATTTTCGTTTTAAAAAATATTAGCATTATTGTTCTTTATGTTGTTTATAATTATAAAACTATTTATTGTTGAATTTACCTAATAATTGGTCCACGCCAACACGTTCAAATTCACTCTCGAACAAACTCTAAGAATGTCGCGCGTAGCCATAAGTTTGAAATCAAATATTTTCGTTTTAAAAAATATTAGCATTTTTATTCTTTGATATGTGGTTTATAATTATAAAAACTATTTATCGCTGAATTTACCTAATAATTGGTCCACGCCAACACGTTCAATTCACCTCGAACGTCCAATCCGTATGTACTTTAATGCAGCGCGTAGCACTATAAAAAGAAGCTCTTAAAGTTCGATTGGGGTAAGTGTACTTTGCAAATTTGTTTAAACAATTTTTTCATAAACAAATGTTAAAATAAGAATTATTTGTGTTTGTTAATTATTGTTTAGTAGTTATAAACATTTAACTCAATATAGATAATATTTACATAGCGTTACAGAAAAATTATTTTTATGGCTAACTTCACATGGGTAAGATTTTTGTACAATGAAATAGGAAACCCCACCATCGAGTGGTAGTTGTACCAACGGTTATTACTTTCAAGACAGTAAAGTCACAGAATAATAAATATATTCAATGAAGTATTATTATTCTGTAGTAAAGTCCGATAAAGAAAAAGATAATTACTCAATAAAGCAGTGTCGTCAGCGTTTTGAATTACATATATAAAAATGGTAAAATATATTTACTTTTGATCTTGAATGTATTTATTTCGTTTTCCCTTATAACAGTGATCGAGTTAAAATTTAAAAATACACTCAATTTTGTTACTATATTATATACTACTAATTTGATGGTTGGTTAGAAGGTGAGATTACAACATTTCTTAATACTTAATAAAGCGTAGAATGCAAATTGCAGAGTCGATTATGAGAAAAATGTTTCAAAAACAATTTTCTCACGGTTAGTTTATTTGGTTACTTTTACGTAATTTCTTGACCTTGCATTTTGCAATTATCGATTTTGTTCGAATGTTACAGACTATAAAACACATAAAATAATGTAAAACTTGTGAAGACGTACATATCTCGATTCAAAAACGAAACTGAAATCAAGGCAACGATTAAATTCAATTTCATAAAACTATTAAAGCATATAAAATCCAAACAATTTTTTGTAGGAGTTTCTGAAACCAAAATTTTGTTTCTATTAATGTTATTGTTCTTTGCCTTTTGTTGAGAATGTGTATAACTAAAAATATGTGTGTATGAATGCGAAAGAAAGATGCATGTTTCAGATAAACATCATCACGAAAGGAAATTGCATGCTAGATATGCATCTGTTTTTGAATATTTAAAAATATTTTATGGCATTTTGTCACCGCCACGTGGTCCAATTAATAATACATTATATACAAATCTGGTAGTAATTGGACCGTTAGTTAATTACCGACTTTCTCCAGATTGGTTAATAATGTATATAAATCAAACGAGATGTTTGCCGAATTTTTCACAGCAAGTCTTAACTAAAACCGCCTTCGTCAAAGTTTTAAGAAACTATTTTTCCTTGATTATTTTATTAGGTGCAATATTTTTTCACAAGTTGTTTTTCGAAATCGTCACTAAAGTACAAAAATCGGCAGTAAAGTAAATAAAATCGGCACTAAAGTAATTCATTATACGACGATTTTTAAGTTCACATTTTCGCCGGTAGAGATGTGTAAAATGTATGTAAATTTTAGAATCGCGCATGCGCGGTGGAAACATTTGACGTAAAAAAGAAAACAGCTGATTACATTTGCTACTTAAAGAACGTTATAAAATTGTCAGATTTTGTTCAAATTTTGGGATTTCGGAAAAAATATAATATGTACCTCGGCACTAAAGTTCTTTTTCATGACTCACGTGTTTTATTTGCCTCGGCTATCGCCTCTGCAACTAAAACACATTCGTCATGAAAAATCAAACTTTAGTGCCTTGATACATAAATAACTATTTTATTTTTTTTTTGGGTTTGTAAACTTTTTTCCTTTTCTGTGAGAAAATACACACAATTTTTTTTTTTTTTTTTGTACTAGAAACAGTGTGGGGGGGGTTTCATAAAAAACAAAAAAATATAATATATATAAAATTTTCTTTTTTTTTGCATCCTTTTTTTTTTTTTGGCAAACAAACTTTTTTTATTTTTTTTTTTTTTTTTTTTTTTTTAAATTTTTTTTTTTTTTATGTAACCACCATGAGATAAGGTTTTCAATAAAAATAGATTTTATTTAAACGTGTTAAAAGTACTTTGATATTTAAAATTATTCTAGAATAATTAGAAATCTAGCAATTATAAGACTTACCATTTCTAGACTTTGGAGCAAAGCAAATTTTCTCAAGCTTAAAATCATTGCCACCTTTTAATCAATCCGTTAAATACGAAAAAAATTTTAAACATCATGCAGAATTTCTAATTAAATTATTTTTGATTCAACGTTGTTGAAAGTTGTATGTACTATGTGCTCCAAAACATTGTTTTTCGTTCCAAAAATATGAATTGTTACTTATCTCACTTGCATTCGACATGCAAAAATTCCCACCTGAATTGGAATAATTGTTCTAAAGTAATAGAAAATTAACCGCATGTTTCCACTTTGTGTTGCTGCAACTGATTTTATGGTTTGCTGACATCACGTACTAAATATCTGGAATTTTTTGTAAAAATATAAAATTTGCGTCATAGAACTCACATATTTTTTTGTATGATTCATTAAATACCTTCATAAGTAAAGTTTTAATAAGAGACAAAAAAGTAAATAAGAAATTTTCCCATACGTAAAAACGTTGTATCAGAAATACAGAGTGTTCCAGTTACATCACTCCCTTACCAGTAAATATTGGTCGAAATAATGTTTAGAAAATTTGTAATCAATAAGTATCCACTTTCCAAATGTAAATCTAGCTGTCCCTTTAATATCAAAACCGTTAGGTACCTACTCCCACTTCATTATTTATTTAATTATTGTACAATATAAGGAATATAAATCACAGAAAATAACCCCCCCCTCCCACATACATGGAATTGAAGTAAGTGTACCGACTTTCTGTTGTCACCATGCATGATGTCTGCTTGTCATTCCAATACTTCAACAGAGTTTTTTTGTCCGAATAACTTTGGGTCTGCTCAGAATTTTCGAGTTTTCGAATCAGAACCTAAATCACCATAATGAAGTGTATATCATTACCCATTTAACCAAAATTGTATCTCTATTAATAACAAAGATAGCCATTCAATCCTACTCAATTTGGGACACACTGTATATATTAATTTGAATAAACTGTCAGATTGACAATTTTAAATATCAATGATGACCGCGGTAATTAATTAAAACATACTTAGTGAAAAGCCACTTGTGTATTTGCCGCGAAATTGTCACATGAAAAATGTTGGATGGTGGGTAAACAAAAAATTGTTTCTATAAAGAAATGGCATATGGGTGAAATTTTTCTGAGCAAACACGGTCAAACGATACAGCGTAAAAATGCTTTTTTTACATAAAAAATTTTTGGAGGGTGGGTAAACAAAAGTTTTCATGCGCAAACATGAGCAAACGATATAGCGTAAAAAGTCGATTTTTTAAATTTTTGTTTTTTCACCAAAAATGTTTTTCACATAAAAAATTTTTGGATGGTGGGTGAACAAAACTTTTCCCTGGGAAAGCATAAACAAACGATGGGCAAAAAAATGCCGCATTTTTTGTAAGTGGAGGTGCCACTACCTGTATTCATGTCGTCTACATTTAACAGATTCCAACAAATATGAAAAACTGAGGAGGGAAGAATTAAAAAAACATCGTTAAAAATTACTAGTAATTGGCTCATCAATAGGTCGGGAAACTGTGGAAATACTTACCTCAAAATTTAAAGCTACATGCGTCTTGACAATGTAAATGTGTGAAAATGTCTCATAAGTAAAACATGTGGTACATGAAGTAAACATGAGGGTAAATATTTTGAAAATCAGGTAAATGTTTTGTAAATCTGGAAAATATTTTGTAAATGAGGTAAATGTTTGGTAAATGTGGCAAATCTAAATGTGGTGTACTTAATTTTCCTAGTGGTCAACCTCTCGAGTACTTCATTTATGAGTTAAGTTTTTCATCTAATACTTATGAAGTGTACATTATGGTAAATGAAGTTAAAATTTATCATAACCATATTAGTACTACTAAATGTTTTTGATTTTATAAAATTAATGTAGAACTTTGACTCATTGCTTTGAAGTGCACTCAGATCATTATGTTTTTTAAATGAGCAGTGCCAGCTTCACAAACGTCATTCACACATCACGTGAGCTCAATCCGTGGACACACTGTATATTGTATTAAAACTTATTCCCTAGACCGCATGTGAAATTTTTCTTGCACAATCGTACATTTCAAATCACAGGTAAAAGTGGTTTTAAACTAAACTTAATGAAGTGTACATTTTTAGTTTGATGTATTGAAAACGCTGCAGTTTTGTGTGGATAAACACCGTTGAAAACCAAAATAAGTGGAAACAACCTCGATTTACAAATCATAATAATAGCATGGAAACCGAAACTTTAACCTTGATGTTCTTAAAATTTGTAACACGCCTTCATCCACTTATTCAAAATTGAAGACTAAACAAGCTAAATAATTACGAAGCAAAAGAAATTGTTCATGTTTACTTAGAAATTGATTATATTATCACGAATTGAAATAATATTTTCTAATGCAAAATGAATAGTGTATACTCGTACCCATTTCAAAGGTTGACAAAGTACAATTCGTGTTCGAAACTATTTTGGGAGTAATGGTATATATTATATGCTCGCTGAATAGTACACTAATTATTGCAAATTACAATATCGGAATCATATTCTGGGTTTTAGAGGCAGGACGGAAATAAAACTGCATACGATGATTTGCTCTTTAATTAGCATTTTTCAATTTCCTCAAGCGCATGACTAAAAAATTAAACAACTTGGAATTCTGGTGACGTGTCAGTTATTTTATTTTTATTTAATGCATTTTGAAAAACAAAACCTCAGTTTTGAAATTTTGTGAAGCATACAAAACACAAATGAAAATCGATTATTCGGTCAAATTTAATTTATCAAGCTAAGTGAGAAAAGTGGGTATTTGTTTTAAGGATGCGAGTTTTAAATCAATACAGAACCTTTGTTATCACCCTTTTTTATGTACCGCCTGTATATAAACAAACGTATCATCTACACGTAGTCAACTGTCAAACAGTATAAGCTGTTTTTTTTTATATCGTCCTGTAATTTGGGTGAATATCAATAGATAAAACGTGCAGTTTGGACTCGACGTTATGGCGAATATGATGATTCTCAGCTAGTGGCAAAATCAGCGATGCGTTTTTAGCTTTTCACATTTAACTGTTGTTGGACGTACCTTAACTGTATGTAACGTACACATTTTGATTATTCGAAATCCTTTTTTTATTAATAGAAGCAGTTACTACTAAATTTATTTGTATTACGTAGAGTCGTTCGCTTCCGCTACCGTATCGGTTTAACAGGGGAGTCGCGTAGTCTTTACATTTTCGGAGGGGTGTTCTGAGATTCACCGCTTGCAACATGGCGGAGATGTTCGTTCAAAACATTAAAATATTCGTAATTAACGGATAAGGCGTGGATGTCAGTGCACATAGAAAAAAAAAATTAGCAATATCTCACCACTGTCAGTAGTTTCAAGAACAACGTGCGATGGTAAACATCGCTTTGAACAACAGAATTATTTTCGAACACACCGTTAGGTTATCCCAATTTATTCGAATAATAAACGAAAAAACTTTTTTTTCGACAAAAAGTTCATCAATTTATGTACAAGAAATTTTATAAATAAATGTAAACAAACAAAACAGTTTATCACTCCACACTGTCACGCGAACTCCGCTCGCACCTTTACTCCTACTGAACATAGTGAACAAAAGCACTCATACTGCATGGTAAAATGAAAGGGTACGTGGGTTGGAGACGTAAGGTACAGCATTGCACTCTTAAGCCTACCTTATCTACAGATCAAATAGCTTGAAACACGCATAGCATTCGGAACTGTTCGAATACGATGTTCGTAGGGCGCAGGCCTACGTATCAGAGGGCTCGACCAGCTCCGCGTATCCGCTCTTCTTTGTTTAAATGCACTTGCACAAATACGTATTACGCAATTCGAAGCGTAACGATAAACTGGCACGTGTCTTCAAACATTCATGATAAAAAACATTACAAAGTAACATTACAAGTATTTTCTTAAAACCACGAATAAAACATCTGCCGTCTAAAACCAGGTTTCGAACTGCGTCTGCAGATCGGGCAGGTAAATATGTGCCTTCGGCATCAAAATACAAAAAGAAGAGAGAAATTGGCCTTTGCTATTTCTACCGGAAACCACCCAATATACCTAAACTTACGAGAATTTCGCTCCGGAAACTTAAAAACAGTACTCACGTACTTGATCCAAATATTCCCTTAAAATCTCTAATGCTAAAGAGGGGTCAGGACGCTATTAGGACAACAGTGGCAGGTATGACGAAACTGAGGTCGTGAACCGGCCGCCGTACCCGTCGGTCTCGTTCTTGGTGTGTCTAACGTGGGTTCAATACACTACCGAGTCAAAATGCATTTGCGGGTGACATCAACATATACACGCGCACAAAAACAAGGATAAAACGGATGCACTTTACTCTCTATTATTAGTACAAAATATTTCGAATTCGAAGTAGCTTTTTCGGTTCCTTGGACCGTTTAATACGCGAATGACATAGTCTAGTAGATGATGTCGGGTACAGGCAACGGTTCACTGGCTGATTAATGCAAGCTTGACTAATGCTTTTTGGGGAAACAACTATTCTCTAACAAACAATTATCTCGCAAAAATTACTAATCCTAAAAGAGGTCATGCTTTTTGCTCATTCACTAATTACGCGATAAAAAATAATTCGCTTAATAGCACATATTGCGGCGCCGAGAATAATTTTTTATTATAAAGATGGACATCTAGTATTTAAATTACACATTATATAATTTAGGTCACTTAACTCTTTACATACAATTTATAGAAAAAAACACCTTAATGACTTCCTGTGAGAACCAATTGGCAAAATTCGTAGATCCCACTGTAAGTGACTTCACACATTTTTGATTCGCAGAAGGAACATCCGAAAACAATTTTACAAAAAAAAATGCTACATGTTATTACTACACAGGATTACAAACGATAAACTTTTAAATAAAAGCTGTAGAAATCTAATTTATAGCGACTTTTGCATCCTATTTTTTCTTGTTTATTTATTATTAATGTGACCTGAATTTTACGTTTTTGCAGTTGCAGAACTCTGTATCCCACAAAATTATTATTCTAACCAATCTGTATTTTAAAAATTGCCAACAAAAATACTTTCGAAAACATTAAAAACTAAAAAACATCTTCCTAAAAACAAAGATTTACAAAAAAATTTTGAATGTAATTTACAACAACTTTTGCTTCGCAATATAAACGAAGATTACTCTTAAATAAATATTACGTCATTACCGAATCTCGATAATTACGCTACTCCAGAGCACATTTAGTTGCATGGCATGTAGATAAGTTAGGTTATTAGTTTTTAGACATCCTCACTATAATAAATGAGAAGCGCATGGTACAAAACAATCACTAAAACGCGTGCCAATAATAAATTGGTCAATGCCCGACAAAATAGAAAAAAATATATACAGGGTGAGTGAAGTGTTTTTGAGTAATAGTAGACTTAATTTATAACAAATTTAGGTGTATAGACCATAGGTCTAAATTCGTTCGTTTTTGAGATATTATTCTTTTTTAATTTTTTAAAAACACTAGTGTTAGTGTTACTAAAGTCCTAGAGCGATTTTAGTTATGTAATCTCTACCAGCGGTTTCCAAACCTTTTTAGACACTATACCCCTTTTACCAACAAACAATTTCGGTTCCCCTTCTGTTACATAGTTAATATAAACAAAAATCTTAAAGCCATTTATTCAGTATAGGTAGTTTCAACCTTTGTAACTCAATTGCATGTTTAAATAAAAAATTAATGAGTATTGCTTACATTTTTATTACATTAAAAACAAACATATATAAAATTTAAAAAAAAAAGTACTTACTTTCAATAAAATTACTGAGAAGAGGTTAGGTTAACAAACGGGAAAGCACCAAAAAACAGCTATTCAAACACGTGTCCGAGTAAAGTTTTTATGGTGTTTTCCCGTTTGTTAAAATAGACGCTGCAGTTTAGAGTTCCATTCCTTTGAAGAGTTAGGTTGTTTCTGTTTGCACAATTGATCAATATTAAGATTAGTTTGTCAGGTGTAGGTACTTTTCGAAAATATTTTCGGACACCTCCGGTTCAACAGTAAGTTTTGCCAAATTGCTTATTTGCAAATAGAACATCCCATGTATTATTTCATTCTTTGATTCGGCGTAGAATTTAAAAAAAATGTATAAAACCTACATCTAACGGTTTTTGAGATTTTTGACTTTGAATAAAAAACGTTCCTCCTGCATAACCAGTTTTGGAATAGCATATTTCTTTAGTTTTTGAAAATTTGATCCTCATATTTGGCAAAATGTTGAAAGAGTGCCCTAAGTTTACATTTTTGTAATTTTGCTGTCTTCTTTTATACAGGGTATTAAACATTCCTTGGCAAACATTCGCATTTTTAATATGGGTAATGTCATATAAGTAGTGTGATTTTTTCCCAAACTTTGCGACCAATGACTAACTTTGTAAGATGCTTTTAGAGCATTTTCATTTTGAAACAAGAAAACTGTTTTATGGTTTTTTCCTACATTTAAAGGTCTTCTAAAGTACTGTAACTTCTTCCGAGGAAATTATCATGTGTGCTTTCAAAATGGCGTTTTAAACGAGATGGTTTCATTTTGAATTGGACAACAAACAATGAACTATGGATTGAGGCTCATCTGAGCTTCGGAGTCTCAAGTAAAACCTAATCTTATATAGGACTCGTGGTATTTTATCTTTTTAGTTTTTTAGTCCTTTGCCCATGTTTCCAGATTTCTAATTTTTTTAGACTGGGCTCATTGGTAACAACATTCAGACTCAGATTTGGTATAGTGATGGGCCAGGAGCTTGATCTCATCTTCATGTGGCCTTTTTGTTATGAGCCATTTATACATTGTTAATTTTTATTTAACATTCACTTAAATACAGTACTCAGTTTCCAAACAGATTTTCGTAAACGCAGTGAACAGGCCCTGAACAATTATTGTTTGATTGATTGGTCCCAAGAACAAGAAAACACAACACACAACCCAATACCGTAAGCGAACTTATATTAACAAACAATACCTACTACTAAGTCATCATGTGTAACGAGCGCAAGTAACAGTGGTGGAAATAGAGCTTCTCAAGACCTGTCACGTGATGTGCGTAGTTTACGAAAGTAACACACGCATTCATTTTTACCAATTGAGGGATGTTCTTACGGTCTATATTGTTTGAACTTGGCACAGACAAAAGCGCTTATTTTACATCACACATCGGGTGATGCACTCCGTCGGCCTAAAGTCAAATTAATGAGGTACGCGTACCACAGTTTGGGAACCGGATGGTCTTAATTATAAAGTACATTTGAGGTGAAATACAGAAACAAAATGAAAACTTCACTACTTAAGATGACTGTTTTCATTAAGAATATCTAGGGTTAGTGTTAAGTTTGAAAGCATTTATTTCCAAAATTCTGATACTACTAAGTGACTGAACTAGAAATCGAGATACATTTATTTCGGTTTGTTGAGAAATATAATGCAGAGTGTTAGTAAATAAGTGCGTTAAACTTCAGGGGGTTATTCTGCATGAAAAATAATGAGAGTGTACTATATATACAACGTATGTCCGCAAATGCTTGCGTTTTCAAGAGATACGGGGGTAAAGTTTTTCTTAAAAAGTGACAATTTATTTATTGCTCTGAAACCGGTCGAGATATGTAAATAAAATTTGTGGATTTTAAGAGGTAGTTAGTCCGCATTTTTAGATATAAGAGATAATTAAAAATTAACGTATATCTTTTTTTGCTCAATTCGAACGCAATTTAACAACATATTATGTTGGTTAGATAAAATAAAATAAATTCGATGTGATAATAATTAAGTATCAAAAGCTGTATTTTAGTAAGAAAATCAGCAAAATAACTTTTATTTTTGTGAATTTTTATTTATTAACTGATTGAATTTTAATTTATTAAGCGGCTTTCGTAGAAGAATTGGTTAATTTGTTGCCTAGTAATGTTTTGAGCTTCCCAACTGAGGGTTCGATTCCGTATGCAGTATTTTTTTAAATAGCTATTATCATTACAATTTTGTAAAGTGAATTGAATATTAAGTGAAAAAAGAGTTAAAATTATAATTAAACTCATTTTTATAAAAATTTTATTAATAATAACATCCATAATAATGTTATTAATAAAAGAAATTCGACAATCGGGATCGAACCCGGATTTTTTGGAGTAAATCATAAAAATTCTTACTGTTTTTTTTTTTTAAATTAAAAGTACACTTTAAACATTTACATTACCATATAAAAATTGTTCTCATTGATCTACCTACTAAGATGCATGTTTCTTATATTGTGCTCAAATAGTTGCCAGATAAAAGATAATGCATTCAAATTTGAATTTAACACTTAAAAGAAAAACCCTATGTCAACTTTTCCGTGGTATATTTAAAACATCCAGCTGAAGGTCTATGGTTACTTAAACCCCTTTGAGAACCCTATTAATTTTTCTTTTACAAAATCGTAAAACCATAGAAAACGTAGCATTTACCATACCTTATATATGCTGTTGCAAATTTATTGTCGTATCAAATAAGGCAGCGACCTTCACCTAACTTCCAACAATGATTTAAAATCGCCGTTAACTCTTTATCTCAACTTTTTTGGGCGTAATTTCAATTAAATAATAACGTGAATTACATTCAAAAAGCACTTGCCAAATGTTACATCCCTATTATCCGTCTCTGTTAGCAGTAAGCAGTTTTAATTACGTTTCAAACAGACGAGTGTGTCGTGCGGTATAGTTAGTTATAATTAACAAGTCGTTTTTGTTTTGTTTAATTTATTAGAATTAAACTGAGACTTTGTCAACGTTTAAAATAAACTATTACTGTTTTAGGGAAAAGTAAAATCGAAGTACATTGAAGCTTACCCAACATAGCAAAAACAAAAGCGTAGGTCAGAGCGCCCATTTAAAAATTTTGTTGGAATCATTTTAATGTTTATACAGGGGCATTTCAACAAAAACAACCCAACTTTAATAGCAGTGGTTGTTGTTTGTTTTAACAAAAACACAACGGCAGGTAAATTTTTGTTACGAGGGGTGACAAAGATTCACTTCATTGGTTAACATGGGAGGCCTCGGTTGCCTCATGTCAAAAGATAGGTTAAAAGGATATTTTTGAAAAAACATTAACTGTCTAACCAAGTGCCAATTTTATTCGAATCTCTTTTCGCAGTTCTTTTACCAAAAATTGAAAGTATCATAAATAGTTGAGTAACCTCTCATTTGAAAGATCATCTACTCTAAAAGAAGATTAACTTAATTTATTTTTAAATTTTATTAAAAATTGTTCTTAACCATTTTTATATTTTAGCATTTCACGGATTTTCTAATAATGGGGTACCTATTATTGTCCACACATACCTGGACAAGAGGGTTTTTTTGCGATTTTCTTCAAAGTGACTAAATTTCCAAAATTGCAGTCAGCTTCAAAATTAACAGATCTTTCAAAAGAAGGGCCAATCGACCCATTTCATCGCATAAAGATTTACAAGGTCATTTCAAATATGTGCCACTGCGCACTTATGCCTAAAATTTGACGTCAAAAGGGTCGTGTAGTTTTCATCAAAACAAAGGAAGACCGCAGTAATTAAGGGTGGCTCGTTTTTTTGGAATGCCTTATATATAATGAAACTTATATAAATTACATCTGACGCTCCAATATACTTGTAATTATTACATTATCTTGAAATTTATGTGGCAATGTTGTAATATTACAATGAAAAACAATTGTTTGAAGACCAATTGAAACGGGTGAGTGCTGATAAAGAAGTAGGGAAGGAGGGAATGGCAAGAGCTGGAGAAGATACAGGAGAAATACTGGAGGTGGACGTTAGGACTAGAGAAACGAGACAGGGTAGTATAGTGGAAGAAGGCTAGAAATAGAAAAATAAGGATACAAGCAGGAAGAATTGCAGTAAGGTATGAAGAAAATGGGAAGTAGGAAGGAAAATGAAATACTTTATGAAGTTTGGAAAGAGATCGAGGCACAGAAGGTAAAATATGGGGAAGAAGAAAGAAGAAAATACTATGAAAGAGGGGGGTACAGGAGAGAAGAGATAAAGAGATTAAGAGAGGAGGGGAGAAAGATGGAGGAGGAAATAATTGCAAGAGATAAAGATACTCAGAAGCAGGAAAGAAGGGCAAAAATAAAGGAAGGAAAATATAACGAGAAATACATAAAAATAATGACAGACAAGACACCAAGGTACATAACAGAGGGAAAAGGAATGAATGAAATAAGAATAATTGCAAGGTTCAGAATGGGTAATGAAGAAAAGAAAATAAATATTGGATGAGTGATGAGGAGAGATTATGCAGATTGTGTGGGGATGAATGGGAAAATATAATACATATAAAGAGAGGGATGCAGGGAAACAAGACATGAGGAAAAGGAATGGAAGTTACTACTAGGAGAGAAAGGGGAAGGAAAACAATGGATGAGGGAAGTGTTGGAGAGGAGGAAAGGGATGGAGGAGAGGAAAAGAAAAATACTGAAAGTTTAGGTGAAGAGAGGGATGGAAGGTTGAAGAAGGAAACAGAAATTAGTTAAATTATAATTTAATGAAATATTAGTGTTGTTTTTATTTATTTTTTTGAGATTGGAACAAACTGAATCTTTTGTTATAAAAAAAAATTTTTTTAAGACAAAATAAATATTGAAATTGAATTGAATTGAATTGAGCAAAAAGAAGTAGTGAGACACGGTTTTCATAGTATTTTTATATTTCCGTGGTACCCACTTTAAATACGATAAAAAAATACGCATGGTGACAGTTGTAGGTATATGTAGGTTATATGTCAAAGAGAAAATTCAAGACCTACTCAGCCCAGTTTTTTTATTTGAACACCTGTTAGTTATTTGTGTATACGTACCCGAGAAAATGTGTGCTTTTCGGACCGATTGTAGAATAGCCGATATGTACGTTAAATTCACCATAAAATAATATATCGATTTTTAGTATAAAGTTAAAATTACTTACTGTCAAATTTTTTTTATCCAAATGTGTAGAAAATCAAATTTTCTGCTCTTAAAAAGCCGAGAAAATAGTATTTTTCACGGCTAGCCGAAAAACAAATACAGACAGTCAACCACAAAATCCCAATTGGTAACAAAATTTTGAAGTCAGTGATTTCAATTTGAAATTGAAACATTTACATGTTAATTTATTGTGAATGATATTTGGTATCGTTTTTTCCAACTTTTCTAACAAAATCTTTTAAGGTTGCGTCTCACTTTCTATTCGCTGCTAGACGATTATTTTATTTTTCTTTACTCTTTTTACACGTTTGTTAGTATTGGATGTGGAGTTCTGCACAAAATGCTATTTTATTTCTAAAGAATGGCAGAAAAATAAATAGAATTTTTTAATGAAGATGCTGGTGTAGGTCACAAATTTATTTAAATATATGCAACTTTTGAATCAAACAATTCCGTGATACCGAAGTTGTTAAGCTTGGTTCAATAGAGGGGCTAAATTCAAATCCGCAATACACAAAGTGATAACCCAAAACATCACCAAACCGTTTACTATTCTAGAAAAAACTAGATTAAATGCCGGTGAAGACTATGGAGTTGTTGTATAAATTCCGGATGATGAAAATAAAAGTACCCTTTCGACCTTCCTTAAAAAGAGTATCGGTTATGATAATGATTTAATAATTGCAACTACCAAAAACAAGGTGGATGTGTATTTCCATAACTTTGTTTATAATAAATTATTTATACCAAATGTATTTCATTATTTTAATATAAAATTTGTTTTCAGCTTTCAGAAAAAATCGCATAAAACTTTTTAATCATACAAAAAATGATATTAAAATGAATAAGTCGTGAGGGAACACAGTTTGTAATTGATTCTTTTTTTGCTATTTGTTGTTAAAGGTTCAATGTCACATTATAAAAATGAACTAGTCGTGTGAATATCACTACTGCCATTGCTTCTGCTGACTCTAACTGCATATTAAACGTGCCACATTATATCAACAAACAGCCAATGCTTATCGAAACTGCATTTAATATAAATTGTTGTGTAAATATTTCATGAGGCGTAGACTAATCATTGAAAATTAAAAACGACGGTTTACTTTTGTCAGCGAAATAAACTTCTCAGATTTTCCCTCTCTCGAATGAGTACAAATTTAAACAAGCGTTTCGGGCAAACGTGTAAAAGAGTATTGCTAGTGTGCGGCGATATAAAACATTTTGCTAGAAAAATAAAATAAACGTCTAACAGCGTCGCAACTCGAAACTGAATAGTTTTGATAGAAAAAGTGAGAAAAAGAAACGTTGTCGGAAAATATCAATGTTTAAAAAGAAAAGTGCACCGCGAACCAATTTTAAAATCCAATTGTAAATTTCAGTAACAGCTAACAATTGTTAAAGATATCTCTGGTGAGCCATTAATATGAACGCTTTCTGCAACCTACTACCATTCCTACGTGGAGATGAGTTGAAAATGAAAATTGCGTTTTTAAAAAAATAGTTCAAACAAAAAGTTGTAGATCCACAATTTTTCATTAAATTAAAAATAAAGGTCCGTGAAGTAGCGACCCCATCAGAAGCTCAAACGAAATGTTTGGTATGATTAGTTAGTGCTTCCTTTGTGCCCGTTTGTGCTTCATTAAAATCGATTGCGACCCACACGTTTTTGAGAAAACAGCACTTTCCAGGTGCCCGCTAACTTCACGCATCATTGGAAGTACAAACGAAATTTTTGGTATGATTCGTTAGTGCTTCGTTTGTGCTTCAATAAAATCGATTGCGACCCCACACGATTATGAGAAAACGGCACTTTCCAGGTGCCCGCTAACTTCACACATCATTGGGAGCACAAATGACATATAGGATTCGGTAGTGCTTCGTTTGTGCCTGTTTGCACTTCAAAGACAAATAAAACTTTTGGTATGTTTGATATGAAATCGATTGCGACCCCACAACGTTTTGCAAGCTTTAATTTCTGAACAGCACAAGACTGCTCTTTATATACAACAAGCTTCGCACAGTTGGAAACTATCTCTTTCTGATTCTTCTGAAGTTTAAGGAGTAAAATTATCTAGGAACCATTGAAAAGTATATTTTTTCTTTAACCACCTAAAAGACAATCAATACTACAAAATCATGTTAAAATCTCGCTATCAAGATCGTGCAGTGATTGATTAAAACAATTATGTCCAACGAGATGGGTATAAAGATACGATGCAGTAATGGTAATGGTCCAGCTCCTAAAGCCTATTCTTTTTTGGTTGCAGAAAATCATTCAAGTCCAGGAGCATGCATTCTCATCAGTGCACTAGGTCAATCTAATTTCATAATTTCTTTGTTGTGCTTGAAAAAGCTTGTAGGATTTGCTCTTCCGCTCAGCAAAATTCTCCAAAGCAAAGATATTAATTTTGTACTTGCAATGAATAATAAGTTGAACATATCATTTCCTCTGTCGAAAGGATAAGAGAAAATGCTGATGATGTGTTTGACATAATTTTCAACGATGTGAAGCAAAAGTAAACTTGTTTGTTTGTTACCCACTGAAAACTGTTTGAATACTACCAAATAGCAATATTTCTGCCACGGATAGATTACTTTCTATCTAATCTGATCTATAGTTTTGCAAGGATAAAAAAACAATTAGAAGATTTCCATAATTTGGTGTCTTTTTATCGGCAAGATATAGAAGAATCAAGTAAAAATGCCGTGGAAGCTGAGCTAGGCTATGGTATCAAAGATTTGATAAAGGGTTTGTTAAATGATAAATTTGTAAGATAGCAATTCATGCCTTAAATATGTCACCGCGGTAATATGTCCAATGTGAATAGTTTACCCAAATATTTTTAAACTTTTAAAAATATTTTCAACATTACCGGTACACACAACAGTCCTTGAGGTCTACACACCCCACCAAAACATTACAAAAGAAATTAAAAAACACAAATGCTTTTCTGCAATCTAGTGTAGAGATCACCACGGAAAACTACGCATCTAAAGACTATTCAGGTAAAAGATGTTTGAAACGCCCGCATACTACTTATGCTGCATTCTTATATTACTAATTGGCACGACACTTAAGTAGTAGAAAGAATCGAATGATGCCTAAACAATGTATAACCTTCTGTAGGTGTATTGTTAGACATAGAATGTGCTACTGATAAGACAACCATAGATGTATCTGGATAAGAGCAGTATTTATGCGGTAGCATACCGCACTGAGACTGTCTGAAAAATAATGCGTATTTACAATTACGGCCAACCACCAGACAGAAGATATTTTTTATTTCATTATAAGGTACTAACTGAATACGCCGAGAAAAGTAAAAAAAAGAGGTGATAAACTTTCAGTTTCGGAAACCGTCGCATTTGAAAGATGTAAATATCGTGCTGCAATAAAACAAATTATGAACAAAACTTGTACAACATTAAATTAGAAACAACTTTTATTTGACCAAAAATATAAAAATACACAATCTACAAACTTTAATTCGTCGACACAAATGACGAAAATGGAGTGTAATAACTTTCGATTTTGAAATTGTCGCATATTTCCTTATCTTATTCAAGAGATGCAGAACGGTAATCAGTTATGAATTACTAATAACATAAGCTTTGTATAAATAGTTGTTTTAATAACGTGAACATATGTTCAAGATAAGAAGCTCGAAGAAGAGAAAGCGGCATGTGTGAATTATTGGGCGCTTTGTCTCGTGTTAGTTTTTTTTTTTAAATTGTAAATCTTATCAAGTTAATTATTTAGTTAATAACTTTAATTAAATATAATGTATTAATTAATTTTAATTATATAAACTTTTCTGGCGATTGCGAGTTTACAGCCAGCAAATGGACCACAACATTTTTGAGTTTCTGGAAACAATAAAAATAGTAGGAGCAATGAAAAACATGAATTATGGGAAAATTCGAAATTAAGTTTGAATCAGTGCAATAGAAAACGATGGAAAACGGAAAAACTTTATTAATACAAGACAACATGTATAATAATCAAAAGTATGAAAACAAAAGAAGATAGTATCGTTGTTAAAATATAAAATGAACTGAATGAGTTATGAAAAGAAAGAAACTATACGTAACATACAAATTTTAAGAATAGAATGGGAAATGAGTGGAAGATTAAACTACTGAGTTTGATGGTAAAGTATTCTGGTCGTTGTCTTGTCTTTTTGCGTGGAAAAGCATGTACACATCGAAAGTTTGTCATACAATTTCCTCTATGTCGTAGACACGACTTTAATATAAAACAAAATATTGTGACATCAAGGTAAATAAATGACTTTACTAAGTAGCGTTGCAATGTATTATATTAGCGCATGTTAGCACGCATCACAGAAGTTAATGCCGCATTGAAATAAAAAATCAAAATTTATGCAACATTTATTTGAACAAAAATTACAAATATGAAAACATTTTAAATGATTGCAAACGAGGATTTAAAGTTGACAGCTAAAAGTCGGGTAATATCAACTTGTCAACCAAACCAGATTCTATAGTAAAAGAAGTCAGAGTAATTAGGAAAACACCTTCGTTTATGCAGAAGAAGAATCGTCACGATTAGAACCAATCAACGCCGAGATTAACGACCCATGATGATCTTCTTAAACTGTAGTTTGCTTTTTTTATCCCTAACAGAAAGTTAGGCCTTCACTAGAAGTGTGACTAAAACATCAAAGCTTACTTTATCTGACGTTTCAGTTGCTATGATTCTTCAGATACCTTGAAAAGGTGGCGCAAACAGCAATCGAAACGTGGATACAGATACAGAAGTACCTTTGATATTATTGAGTATATTCGGCACACTCCTAGTGAAGGTCTAACGTTCTGTTAAGGATCCACTTAAAAGTAATAATTAAGGAGGAATATTTTTGTAGTTATTATTAAATGTTTTGATATGTTCAATCGCCTTGTTTAAAACAATTTTGAATGTAATTTCGTATTTTCTATAGGCACGAAGTGGGTCCCCATTTTTAATTCAGTTGTTTCTTTCGTATAATTACCACTCCAATAGTCTAGTTTATTTTCTAGGCGTGTTTGTAGCAATTTTATTTTATCTATACTAAAACTTTCTTCGAAATTATAAACCGTTAATCTTTTCCAATCGAGTTACTATGTAGGTGTGATTTCTACCAAATTTTTGAAATTAAAGTTATGATTCAGCTTTAATTTAAAGAGCTAACAATTTGATTTTCAGTCTGCTGGCATTTTTTAACGCGATAAAGGAAATCCTGGTGTGAATGATTAATTGGGTTATTTATTAAAAACTATGTTTTTATTGTCAAATTCACAATAAGTATGTATTATTTAAGAAAATCGCATAGATTATGAAAATATTTTGTTTGTCCATAAATGTAAGATGCGATAAGATTATATGCAATAATTAGTTTGTTATGCAATGAGCATTTAATAATCGCTATTAAGACGCAATCAGGAGAATTAAGAATAGAACTGCAGACTAATTTCCTAATTATACGAGCGTTTCAATCATAAAATCAAAATTACATACAGTTTCCTTTTATAAGAATAACTAAAACACAAATCTACACTATTTGATATTTTTACAATAGAATGCATTGTTTTCAGACTTGTATTATAATGAAACATTTTATCTTACTTTAATTTCAAAGTATAAATTGAAATTCTAATTAAAATATAGAGTAGAAAGTAGTACATTATGCAATGGGCATTTAATGATTGTTATTAAACACGGAATTTTACAATAAAAACTCAACAACTAGGAACTAAGAGTTGTCAAACATAATGTCATGGAAATATGCGGTTCTAAAGTCATAATGAAAATCTGTATTATAATAAGTTTCATTACATTAGAAATAATAAATATTAACTCAGAAGAAATAACTACCTATAACTATCGATCATCCCCCATTTATTAGGCGACTGTAAAAGACCTTATTTTCGGTCTCAATAGGATTTCTTTCTTTCTTACAATTTTATTTAAATCTCCTAAACTCCCTAATTATTTCTTCTACTTCACCACAATTTCAAAATGTTTTAGTTTCTCCATCAGTTTATTTGACCACAAGAAAAAAAAAAGTGCAAACATTCTGATCCATTTTTCTTCATTGACCGGTGCGAAGTTAGTCATAACTCTCAGGCCTAGATTTAGAAAAACTTTAAAATTTTTCTCATATGAATTTAGATATTTCGACTCAATTATGTTAATGTATATAGGCCAGGGTGGCGCAAAAGTAACTGTATGATTAAAATGCTCCATAACTGTCGCAAATGAAATTAATTTTTCGTTTTCTTTTCAGATTATTGTGAAGAAAGTTTGGGAAATTTAAAATGGAGCGGTATACAATAGAACAGAGAACCAAAATTTTTGAATTTTTATTTCTCTATGGACACTCCGCTAATAATTTAAACACAACGTGCATACCATTGTCATTTTAATGTGCGGGCCACACCCACCACCATAAGTAGACTAATTGAAAATTTTGGTAGCAAGGGGACAAAGTTAGAAACCTCCCTCGTACTGGAAGACCACGTGCGGTGCGCAGTGTTGAAAATATACAGTGTGTACTTGAAAGTGTTCAACGATCTCCGGAAACATCAACCAGGCGCCGTTCAGCCGAAACCTTGGGCTTTCCCTGAAGGTCCACTCAGCGAACATTGGCGTCTCTGCACCTAGTACCCTTACAAGATTCTGTTGGTACAGGAAAGAGACAGAAGACTACATGCAACGACAAGATTATAAATCGCACTACAACAAAAAGTAAGAGAAGATCTCGATTTTATGAACAAATTGATAATGAGCGACGAAGCCCATTTCCATCTAAATGGTTTTGTAAACAAGCAAAACAGCAGGATTTGGGCAACTGAGAATCCAAGAGTAGTTCATCAGCGAGAACTGCACCCCCTTGGGCGTACTGTTTGGTGTGGTGTATCGTCTGAAAAGATCATTGGCCCATTGGAGCCGGTGCTCCAGTTACCGTTAGCGGTGACCAGTACCGTAACATGTTAGAAAATTTTAACATCAGCAGTGGAAAACCACCCTCAATTGTGGTTTCAACAAGATGGAGCTACGGCTCATACTGCAAGGGACACAATGGCTACGTTACGGGAGATCTTTGGTGATAACATTATTTCGCGTAGGAGTAATTTCAATTGGTCGCCACGCTCACCTGATTTGACTGCTCCACACTTTTTTCTATGGGGGTATTTAAAAGGTAGAATGTACATAAACAAACCACGGACCATTGCTCAGCTAAAACGAAACATTCGTAGGGAGTGCCGTGCCTTAACACCTGAAGTTTTACGAAAAGTCATGCAAGATGTCTTAGAAAGAGCCCAACATTGTGAAGCTCAAAATGAACGTCACCTGCAAGATGTGATTTTCATGTTTAAGTTCACTATATTTCCCATTCTTCCGGTTTACTTTAACATTAAAATGTAAGGAATTTTTTTGTAAATAAAACAGTTATATAAGAATTGAAACTATTAGTTACTTTTTGCGACACCCTGTACAAATGTAATTTATTGTTGTAACTGTGATACAGTCTATATACTATTAGCGCGGAGTAATAAACCTGTCAGAATTATCGAATCTCCCGTATTGCAGTGGCCTAGGTACGTGATATGTTTGGAAAATCATATTTTTAGTAGGTAAATATATTTCAATAGTAAAATCTACCTTGATATGAATTATTGTGGTTATATGTTATTTATTTTATTTGTATAGTAGATCACATTACAAATTTTACTTACGTATTATATACAATTATTTTTGTATCTTGGTATAATATCCACATCTACGGCTATGATTCTCGTTTCTGTCAGTACCTGCGCTGATGGCAACGTGTTTTCACAGATTAACCTATTGTTCTCAGACCCTAGATGGGTCGATATGCTGCAAGAGCGGCACAATGATCGTATTTCGGTTAGAATTTATTGGTTTTTACTTAACCGTAGAAGTACCGCTTTCACAAGAAAATAAAGAATTATTTCAAGCAATTATGATTTATTACTCCGCGCCAATAGTATACAGACTATAGAAGTTTGGATACAAATGTTTTTAAGCACCAAATATGCTTGATCATATTACGTGTATCGAATTCGTGGATGGAAAATTTAACAAACTTGTACGGCTTATTTTCCCAATTTTTTTATTGAAATGTGTTAAGGGAAGATTAATCTATTAATTTAAGTTTGTCAAATTTGCAATCCACAATTATAGACGCGCATGAGATAAGTAGATTTTGGTTGTCGAATTTCTTTTGTGCCGTAATTTTTTTGTTTAAATTATTAGTTGAATCATCCCTTAACACGTTTTAATAAAAAATTGGGAAAATAAGCTGTACAAGTTTGTCGAATTTACAATCCACAAATTATAGACGCGTATGAGATAAATACATATATCTTGTTGAATTTTTTTTCGAAAACAGGACGTATGTGCCCTAATTTTTTCATTTAAATTAATAGATTAATCTTCCCTTAACACGTTTCAATAAAAAAAATTGAGAAAATAGGCAGTACAAGTTTGTTAAATTTTCCATCCACGAATTCGATACACGTAATACGTATGTTCAAGCATATTTGGTGCTTAAAAAATATTTGTATCCAAACTTCTATAACAACTACAACAATAAATTACATTTGTATATAAATTAACCTAATTAGACCAAAATCTAAATTCATATGAGAAAATATATTTTTTAATAAAATGTAGGTAAGAGTTATGTTTAATTTCACACCGGGTTTTTCTTTGTTGTTTCACTTTTATTCCTTTGCAGTTATTTATCATCTTCTCAACAAGTTAGAACAATATAAACCGGAATCTAAATTTATTTGATCATCTTGCAATTTCCTCGTTACATTTAGCCTCTTTTATCGGTTACTTTTTATTTAAATTGTTTATTAAGTAATATATAAATGATTCAGGAATAATTAAAAACGTATACATTTTAAATAAATGAATCACATCATTGACTTTCTACATTAATGTTTTTAATCATGCAAAAATTTTTCCGCCGCAATAACAACATAACCAACGGTTCAAAAAGTGCCAAAATCCTGAATACAGGTTCACAATCAGGTGTACGCAACAGAATAGAAAATGTTCGACATTTCCGGAACTGTTTACGAAGCCAGTGACCTTTACGGCAACGATTTTTAACAACCCCTTTCCCCTCACATTCTGTTTAAACATCGCATTTGAAGAAACGTCATTTTGTAAGTGTTGAACGAAACAATATGATTAAATTAGATTTTGAAAATTAATTTTGACGAAAATAAAAAACGTCGAATAATTCTTGTATTTAATGACAAAATGAGTTCACTCAACAATCAAAAATATTTGTTTTGTTGATGAAATTACACTGATAAAACAGAATAGATAATCAAGGTTGACGATTCAAAGTCGAAACAAAAATTTGGGTTGTCCCACCATTTATATGTATCAATACTTTTTCACCTTGTGGTTATACAGATATGAATTTATCTTCTTTATTATTACCATTCTCAGAATTTTATTTTCGAGTATTGAGTTAAAACATACAAATAAGCAGATTGAAATATTTAAAAAGTATATAAACCACAGTCAGACTAACACCAAGACAAACTTTAAATACATATATTATTTAGAAAGTAAACAGGTAAAACATGTTGTTCCAAAGATTGTTGTGATTGAAGATATTCTAAATAATGATCAGGTGATTCTCACATCTTATTAATGGTTTCTAAATTAATTATATCACTATTATTCGTAGAGAAACGTATAAACACATACTCTCTTTCTGAAAGATGTGAATTAAAACACAAGGCTAGATTAGAATTTTTCGCCATTTCGACAAATACGTGACGTTACTCAAAAAAATGGAACAGCTTAATCACGACACGAGTTTCAAAATATCTACGCATACATTCCAAGAGATTGCGTGATACTCATATCCCGTATATTTTCTTTTTCTAAACTCCCAAATAAAAACTTTTACAATTTTCTATTATCTAATTCTGGCACGGAAGCGGGTAATCACCTCTATTTTTTATTAATAATCTCTAGTTAAGTAAAAATAAATTTTGAAGTGCTATTTTAAGTCAAATATCATTATGCTAGAGCAGATTGTTAAAGCTAAATCTAATATTACTGTCCGTGAATTTATTACAGTAATTTGGTCCACAATTACCTCAATGAATTGACGAATTAATGTTAATTGTTTTTGCCGACTCTAGAAAGGTATGTACTTAACTGAACCAGACAGACTGCACAAAAGAATTATTAGTTTTACACTTAGAAGCACGACTAGTATTGATAAATATTATCACACATACAACGAGGTAAACGTTTATCTATCGAAATATCACACTTCGATAGGACATTCTAGGAAGCACTTCGGTACAATCAAAGGCTTCGATGCAAGGGTGCGATCGATCTGCAACGTCACAGCATTGTTATCACAGTTCCATGATCATACTATGAATTCACCGAAATTATTTGGCTTACAGAGAAACTTCGAAGAAAACAAAATATAAGTGATATATCACAGGACCCCTACAACTAAACTGATACCTATTAGATAAAAATTTGTTTCAGTTAAAGTTGTAGAAAATGTAATTTACAACACATAACACATTTGTCTCATTTTGGTTGTTAATTAAAATGACATGTACAAGGCATATTTGTTACAAAAATTTGAAACACCCACGACAAATAAAAAAAGCTCACGGAAGACTTATATAAGAAACTTGTATTCTAGATCAATTTCATAGTAAAAATTATCAGAGATTTTTAAAGATCTAACCAACTTTACTAAAATGTTTGAGCAATTCGAAGATCAAACAAAAGTTATTCGATGCACCTACTTTGAAACGTCATACCTCCAAATATAATTATTAGATAATTAAAATTTTATATTAATTTTGAATCAAGTCAAACAAGTAAGCCTGTGTAAAATTTTCAATATCAAAATTTGCACAAATTATTGGTTTGTTTTTATGAAATTCATATACAGGGTTATTCTCTAAATGGTAGACCCATTTTAAAAAATTTGAATTTATTAAAGTATTAATCGGAGGTGAACAATCTTGATAACAATAAAAGAAGAAGTTTCAAAGTTTTTTTCGTCGGCCGGTGATGGTTCTACAAGCAGCCGGTAGAGTACTTGAACATGTTGGAAATTGTTTCTTCAAGTTATGGAAGATTTTACAAAACTTAATTTTCCAACAGTAAACGGTGGGCACATTAAACATTTATAATGTATTTAAGAAAAACCTTAAACTTCCTCTTTTCATTGTAAGGCCTACTACTTAAATTTTTAGGGATGAAATTTAAAGAAATTGTATTAGCAATTTTTTTCAAAGATACTGAGTACATACTTTCTGATTGGACTTTCCCTTAAATGGACATTTACCAAATTTCATTAATTATTAACAATTGTTTGGCTAAATTATAAATTACATTATTTCTAGGAATTTATTTCTTTTTAACAAGCGATAGAAAAGAAATAGTGAGAAAATAATGTATCATAAAGTATAGTTTTAAACGCTCTATAATTTAAAAAAGTTAGTCAAAATCGGACAATAAATATGTAAATTGTATGAGTGTTCTGCTTTCAAGTGGGTCATACTGTGTATTCAGTAACAATCAATATGTAAGAATTTGAGATTCTGAAGATGGGTTTAAAGTTCGCTATTGATGATATTCAAGCAAAATGCTGGATCAAAAAATCAAATATCTAAGAAAATACTAAACAATAAAATCGGAAACAATAAGAAAAAGCAACTGATGTAAAGAGATGTATACGCCAAAACCATTAGAAACAATTTTATTTAACTGTATTAATACGCGTGCGAATATCAACAATTACACCCTATAACAGATTCTAAATACTACATACCATTTCTAAAACGAAATTATTAAGGAAAACTTTTGAAATATATCAAATTAGATGTACTCAATAGGAAGACCAGAAAATGTACAAACAAAATATTTGAATCAACAGAAGATTTTTAAAAATTCCTCCAGTTCACTATGAAGTGCTTGACAAGTTCTTTTTCTCTATAGGACCCTTTGTTGGGTGCGGTGTTTTGTACCTCAACACAACAAAGGTTCTCTTAAAAAAAAGAAGAACTTGTTAACAGAGGATTATTTAATATAAAAAAGATTAATGGGATCAAATATATGTTAAGCGTAACATGTCAACAGCCCTATCCGTGTGACATAGATTCACGCATGACTGAGCGTCCAATACGATAGCGCAAGTCGGTACGAGTAGAACACAAATGTAGTACAGCGCAGTAGTATGTTGCATATCGTTAGAAATAGTACATACAGAAAGTTTTTTCAACAAAAGGATAAAGTATTTTCCTCTGACTTTATTTAGGTAGAAACCCCAATTTGCAATTAAAGCTACATCAGAAGTGGGATAGACGTGTGCTCTGTCTGTGAATTAAGTTATTAAAAATAAGACTAAAAAGTAACGTGTAAGGAATCAAAATGGCTGACGCAGGAGAGACGCAGTTCAGCGATTCGAACGAGAACACTGGCGTTAATCAAATAGAAGAAAGTCTTCCAGCATCTAAACGTGCAAGGCTAGAGTTGTAAGTTTGGATCGTGGCAACCCCACTAGTCCTAAATAGCGGCAACCCCACTAGAGTTGTAAGTTTGGAGAGTGGCAACCCCACTAGAATTGTGAGTACGGAAAGTGGCAACCACACTAGAGATACGAGTATGAATGTGGCAACCCCATTCAGTCCTAAATAGTGGCAACCCCAATTATAGTTGTGTGTAAGAATAGTGGCAACCCTGCTAATGTTGGGAAAGCTCACACTTATTAGAGTGACTAAAGCATTGTCGACTGGTCACCGCTGTTTTGTGTTTTCAAATTGTAGATAACATGCGTCGCAGGGACGCTTCAAATGCAGGATGGCCGTGGTTAGCGTAACATGTCAACAGCCCTATCCGTGTGACACGGATCCACGCATGACTGAGCGTCCAATACGATAGCGCAAGTCGGTACGGGTAGAACACAATGCAGTACAGCGCAGTAGCACAGATTAATGATGTGGTGGGGTTAAGACAGATGCGAAACTCTGTGTCGGTCTGTTTGATGTTTCGGGGTCGTTATTTCATGACCTCCAAACAAGATGCCATATTTTTGTTGGTAGTTATTTTGTGGAATTTTAAAATTGCCTCATACACTGAATGTATGAACAAAGTAAACTTCATGCTTGTTGATATCGGATTTTTTATTGCTTTAACACTAACAATAAATAAGCAAACACTAATAAATACTAATAAACACTAATAAGTCATAAATAATGAGACGAAATAGATAATAATTAATAAATTGAGGTACAATCTCAACACAAATAAGGTTTAAAAGTAAACATGGGTGTAGTACTGCACTGCACTAATAAACACTTCTAAATACTCATTATGTCCCAAACACGATAAAATTAGACAATAATAAATAACTATTGAAGCGTATAAATCGTTTGTTGTTTACAACACCAACAATAAATGGGAGAAATTAACGCATGCGCAAAGAATCTCTACAACTCGAGTTTCGCATCTGTCTTAACCCCAATTCACATCATTAATCTGTGGCAGTAGTATGTGGCAGTAATCGTTAGAAATAGTGCATACAGAAAGTTATTTCAATAAAAAGATAAAATATTTTCTCTGACTTTTATTTAGGTAGAACCCCAATTTGCAATTAAAGATTACATATATTTTCAAATACTGTTACTAAGCTATTCAAGTTTATTAATTGGAATGTTGTTCATTTACTGGTTTTTTCAATATTTTGTTAATTGACAATTGGTTAAAAAAATTTTGTTTAAAAAATGATTTAACAACGGAATGTTTACATGAAAGAATGAACCTAATCATACAGTCTAAAACTCTAAATCTTTACTCATATATTCACCATGACTATTAACTTCATGAAAAATGCAACTGAATCGATATTTTAATAAGTAGAACCAATCAAATAATCCATTATCATAGTTAATTGAAATAGAAGAGTGACAAAACATAATCAAGATTGATGACGAAGAATTTCTTATTGAATCAAGACAGAAGGGAATGTAAATCGAGGATATGATCAATATCGAAAGAAATGGGGTAAACGAATGAAGAATTCAAGAATTCCAGGTCCGGGTAAAAATTGTAAAAAAAGTGAAAAACAGGACATACAGACGATATCCGAGTTGTTGTAAATGTCACCGCCAGTTTTAGTCTATTATTTAAAATAAAATACACCAAAAGTATAATATTAAAACCTGATATAGAAAATAGAGGTCATCCCAGCTGGTCATGTGTCGACAAATATTTTCATACTTCAACAAGTTGCGTGAAAAACAAACAGCAGTGCGATAGGAAACTAATCAGACTTTCATAAACCTGTAGAAAGTATACGACATACAAAACTGATTATTAAACATCATCTGTCAGAAATTATAAAAGAGGTGTACAATAAGAATAAAAAAGGAAAAAATCTTGTGGCTGATCTTATTCAAGAGACTGTTCTTCAACATTGAACGAGAAGATTTGTGAAGACAGGACTGTTCCAACAGGAGAAACACATGGATTTGAATTTGACAAAATTTTGACATGTTAATATTGAAATATTCAAAAACGGTGTTTTTTTTGTAAAGATATCAAAACAGTCATTAGAAAAAATTTTAAATGATATTTTAGACTTAGAACCCGACTGACAATTTATTTTTTTGATTTCAATTTTTCTTGATATTTTTCAGTTTTTAAAAGTTTTAGTGTTTTTTATGTTATTTAAACTGTCGACTCTCTTCATTATTTCAAAATTATGCGTAAAAGACCATTTGAGACACAAATTTCTAAATTACGAAAAAACATAAAATTGTCAGTATTGAACTGAAACTCGGTTATAGGTCTAAAATATCATTTCGAACAACTTTTTCTTAATGACAATTTCTGTTACAAAACACCATTTTCGAATATTCTAATATTAACGTGTCAAATTTGACATGTACCAAGAACCCCTTCACCGCCGCCAATGAGTGATATATATTTTAAAAATCAAACAAAACTAACCTCTAAGTCATCTCTCAGGTATAATTAATAATAATAAAGTTTTCCATATATGCGTAATTTTTTGGAAATCACTGTATATAGGGATATACAGCTTTGTGTGCAAATTGGCGTTTTATTATATAAAATATAATTTAAGAAATTAGTAGTGGTTTCAGTTAGTTATTAGGCCTTTCTTTAGGAGTTAGGTTTTAGTGGGTGGGTCATTAATCTATAACCAACGGTCTTTTTTGTCGACGTTTCGACCGAAAAAGTCCGGTCGTTATCGAGGCATTTGAAGATAATGGTCAACTGGATGACAGCACTTATGACTAAATCCAGTAAGAGCAATACGTAACTGAACGAAGTACAATGA
>JALBCR010002652.1:0-179086 GCA_030710515.1 Abscondita cerata | reverse complement strand
CCAATAATAATTTTTGACTGTTTTGGCCTCTCTGCAACACCATGCTTTCTGGTTCGGTTCCCGTAGATGTATGTTTTTATTATATGGTATATCCTTAACCGATATTGCAAAGAAAGATGATGAAATTAGACCAATTGCTATAGGAAACACACTGCCGCTTTGTGGTAAAACTAGCATACAAACGTTATTATAGTCATGCATAGACATTCTTGCGCTCGTTTGAGTTTTGTTTTGGTACTTCCGAGGAGCCGAATTATGTATTCACGGTATCAGAAATGTCACAGAGAGTTGTGATGAGCCGAAAATTATGCTAAAATTAGACTTCGAAAACGCTTTTAATTTAGTTCGGAGGGATATAATTTAGAAACATTTAGAGTAAATGTATGGTATATAGATGGCGCAACATTAATTGTTGTGTATTAGACCTGTTCAATGATATGTCCGCAAAGGTATTAAATCTCAGATCTTACAGGGCAGTTACATCGTCATATAAATGTTTGTTATCCTTCCTTCGTGTTCACCTGTGTATGAGAACCTGTTCAATAATATGTCCGCAAAGATAGAAGTCTACTAGTGTTAATTCTGAGATCTTACAGGGCATTCCATGGTCCTAACCTCCTTATTCACCTGTCTTCTAACATTGAAGTTAGTTTTGAGTTTTGTGAGCTTCACAAGTTGATACTAAAGCATCTTCTCAAAGCATGTTGTCAATAAAATCTTGTATCATAGTCCGTAATAAATTCAAGCAACTCTCCCCGTTAACACCCGTCAAAATGATGTAAGAGAGCCTGTAATCTATCATAAGGCAAAAGACATTGAAATCAAACCTGACTTGACAGTTTCTTCTTTTGGATCTTGTGAGGATTGACCTTAACCCATGCATGATTGTTATGCATGTTAAAATCCCTTCACGCGAAAATTAGGTTCGTCCGTCTTGTTAAGTTTTTTAAAAAAATTCTTTTCTCTTTAGGAAGGTTTTAACTAACAAGACCTTGTAATCATAGCAATGGTTTTAAAATCCTCTCAGTTTTGAATTGATTTAAATCCTTACCAATTCTTACAAAACGCACAACACCTTTTGTCATATAAAATAGGTATGGATAATTTTAGTTCTATAAACATTATTATTGTTGTAAAAGCATCAATAACTTGTCATTTAAAGATTATTTTTGTATCCATTCTCGACATAATGGATTAATGAATTAAATGTTTTCCGTTTTTGGAAATAACTTAAATCGATTTGATTTAGGTATAGGAACATGATAACGCCACTTTGTAGCAAACCTTGTCTCAAAACAGTAACTGATAGACATGCTATAGGTCGTTGATAAGAACAAAAAGCTGTAAAAAAACCGGGGAATAAAAACCGGAAAAAACCACGGAAAAAAGAAGCCGAATGAAAAAATCGGTGAAAAAAAACTGACAAAAAAATCCGAAAAAACCGGTAGGAAAAATAACGCAGCAAGTGATCAGTTGTATTAAAAACTTTCGCTGCAGTTTCTCAAGATTATCATTATGAAGATTATAGTATGGCCTCCGCCTCCAGATTGTACAACAATAACAGAATTCTCCGATGATATTAATTAATGATGATGAACAAAATAAAATATTTTACTTTAGCACTTATACCATAACAACTATTATACACTTTTGTTTAGAATGTAAATAATTTAATTTTTTAAAATGCATTTCCAAATCCAAATTTAGAAATGTATATTATAAATTGCAAGTAGTTTTAAATGCATTTGCAATTCGTCTTAAAACTAATCCTCTTCCAGTAAAGACAAAAGAGTCCGTAGGAGCCCAAATCCTTATTCTATGAAAAGTGTATTGTGTCAGATTATAAAATATGACTAGAATGACTAGTTACATAGAAAAATTATGTCATCTGTTGTAATAAAATTGTATTTACAATCACTAATCTTTCTAAAATACTTTATAGTTTAATGGCCCAAGAAAATATAAATAAGGTAAGAACGGTAAATGATTCATTCGCCGGTTTTCTTTTTCGTAGATTTTTACCGCAGTTTTTACACACCAGTTTTATATCACGGTTTTTGGCAGAGGTTTTTCCGGAGGCTTTTTCCGCGGTTTTATACCCCAACTTTAATTCCCCACCTTTTTTTTCCTGAGGCTTTTTTTTCTAAATTCTTTATAGGCTCAATAAGAAAGATTCAGAATTCCCAACCAACATTGCTATGAAGTTATTGATAGTCGAGTCACTTCTAAGTGTCGCTGTAATGAAAATGTTTTGATACAAAATGTTGGTACGATTTTCGTAACTAATATACAGGGTGGTTTACGGGGAACCGCCGCGATAATTTATGGAAAAACTGTACGTAGAAAAATTCTGAAAATTTGTGAACATACCAAAGTCGATGCGGGTCATTCAACCAAAATATTTTAAAGATGGCGAAACTTCCGGTTTTACCGGAAGTATGTATCAACTGTTTATTTTAAATAGAATACCCTATATATTACTACATTTTTAGATTCTAGTCTAATTCTAAGCATATTTTATGTACAATATCACATACCTCACCTCAATCCTTTCTGACTTATTTAATGTTTTATGTCAAAATTCGCGAAAAAATTTTCGTTTTTCTGGGTATCGGGTTAAACGTCTTAGATGTTCTTGACAAAACTTTGTTGTATTCCCTATAAATAATAAAACAAATTCAAATGATTTTATTTGTATCGTTTAAAGCAGACCTGCATGTTTGAATTGAATTCTCGACCACCAGCACAGCCAACTAATAATTAATTAGCAAAAAAGCATCAACGGGTATTTGCGTTTGAAAACTGTTTATTTGCCAGCATGTCAAAAGTACCGATTTTTCGAATAATCATTGTTATACAAACTTGCCCTTATTTTGAACCGCGAATGAGATAAAAATATAAAAAAAATCGGTATGTTCCATTTGAAAAATTGACTTTTGACGATTTTCGAAACTACTATTTTGATACCAACTTTCAAACATTCTTTATAATTTTTTGGCAATTTTGCACAAATACTGTTCAAACGGACCCAGCTTAACAAAAAATACGCAAACCAAGTAAAAAAAGTTTTTGAATAGTTGATAATTCAAATTAGTTTTTGATCTGTAAACGCCAATTTTGACATAAAACATTAAATAAGTCAGAAACGATTGAGGTAAGGTATGAAATATTGTACATGAAATATGCCTATAATTAGACCTAGAATCTAAAAATGTAGTAATATATAAGGTGTTCTATTAAAAATAAGCAAGTTGATGCATAATTCCGGTAAAACCGGAAGTTCCCGCCAACTTTAAAATATTTTGCTGAATGACCCGCATCGACTTTGGTATGATCGTATATTCAGAATTTTTCTACGTACAGTTTTTTTAATAAACAAACGCGGCGGTTCCCGAAACCACCCTGTATAGCTTGTGGAGTTTCAATTTAGTATGTGCAGCTGTCGTTTTCATGACATCATTGCGGCATAAATTGAACACAAAAGTTTAAACACCAAAAGTATCAATTTATTTATACAACATTCATGAAAAAGTTTTTTCATATTGGTCGTTTGACACGATTTATTATTTTCCTAGCGATCACTAATCTGTTTTGACAATCTGTATTAAAAATTTAGTCGTAGGGATTGAATGATTCTTTCACAAATTTTATATACTGTGTCTTTTGTAGATAAATTTGAGAAGGCCAACAAAAAGCCAAACGATATGTAAAAGCAGGAAAACTTGACACTACAGACACAGATGCTCCAAAACTTCAAGAAAAAAAGGTCTCCAATGAAACATGGAATTCTTTTATTGAACCAGCTGGCTTATAACATACAGGTATTTTAGCCTAAAGAAATATTATTTTTATTCTAGTCAATGGAAATGTGTAAAATATTGTATACCAATATGTAATTCTTAGAATAGATTTAAAAACAAAATTCTTAATATTTATACTTTTGTTTTATTAATTAACATAGGAGCATGTGATTTAATTAATACAAGTTGATAACAAAATGATGTGGTATCATTTTGGCATCAAAGTGACATATTTTTCTTATCATTTTGATGCTTTAAAATTGATAGTGACGGATTATGGATACCAATTGCATGTGCAATTTTTGACGCCAATTTTGTATGAAAAAAGTGTTCTAAATTATGTCCTATTGATGCTTCAAAAATGGTATCATTTTTATGTTTTAAAACTGCTAGTGACATTTTACGAATACCAATTTCATGTAAAATTCTTGACACCCATTTTGTACAAAAAAAGTGGCCAAAATGATGCCTTATTGATATTGATACACTTAGAAAACGGACGTTTCTTCTCATCAAATAGTGAGGAAAACTGGGTTTTGGACAAATAACTATTTTTCACCTACTTTTCGTTGTTTGAGTTATAATTCTCATCAAAAATGCAAAATATATATAGTGCTTCATTTAAAATAACAAAATGAATAGTGACTTTCGGTATAACCGAAAGTGCTGCAAGTCTGAAAATGTTTTAGATAAATAAGACGTAATTAATTATACCTAGTTCAAGATTTTACAATTCAGGCATATGCCCACCTAGTGCTGCTCTACAAATAGAAGCATCTCTAAGTTGTCTTACAAAGACAAAGTAGTTGAAATAACTTTCAATTTTGTACATGTAAAAAAATACTATAAAAATGTATGAATATAACATAGGTGTAGCCAAAGAAAAACACTTCAATTTCATTCTGATGGTTACCCTTTCTAAAACAAAAATAATACCATAAGACCCCATCTTACTAACACCTACGTTTTGACAAAATTAAGCACTATTGATAAGCACCCCTTCGTTGTCTAATAATAGATATATCGGAGCAACAAAGTTAAAAATTTAAGAATATGACACACCGTAATTTAATTTGTAACGCTTTGGAATCAAATGGATAATATCTGATAAGTCGCACGTTAATCGAGTTGAAAGTAGAGTCATATAAATAAATATAAAATTAAAATATGCAGTATATTAATAATGAATCCACATATCGTAAAACTTTAATTTTATGGTTGTTTAATGTATATTGAGGTGTCGTTTACGCTTGACAAAGTTCCTCTTAATTTTCCAAGATGTGAAATAGAGAACAAGTATTTATCGCCATTGTAGGAATCACATTTGAATTTAACCAGTACTTGTTAGTTTTTCATAAAAGATACGTCGAAAATTGACCGCAACAGTTATGTTTGATTTTGTAACGAGAATTTTTGTATTGTAAATTTTAGTCTACATGGGTATACATGTAGGTCTTCAGACTGCATCCCTTACTTGCTTGCAATAGTAGTAATAATAATTCTTGTCTTCATTGTTCCTAGTCGAGCAATTACAAGAATTCAAAGCTTTTGGTACTTACTTTTAAAACTTTACTTTTCGTTTTGCTACTTTCTAAAATACTCCCTTTTGTTGAGTAAATGAATTAATTTACGATGTACGTGGGACTTGTTGAACCATCCATATGTTTTCATTACCGCAAGGAACTAAATTAAACAGTTGATAAAAATGTCATTTATTCGTGCCTATTAGTTATGTTTATTTTGTAGTGTTTGTGGTGAATTTATATTTTTAATTGAGTTGCTAATTTTCCTATCTCTAATTGGTAAACAATATCTCAAGGCTACGATGCAGGCTAATGAAATTCATATAAGCGACATATTTTGTATTCTGAGTATTTATTTATTAGTCAAATTACAGGTTAAATTATCCTGTTGTAGGACAATATCTTAAGGTTACATTAGAACTTAACTTAAATACAAATAATTTGAATAAAATTAAAGTATTGATAAAATAAAACAAACCAATAATATAAATTTTTTTTAAAAATAGAAGAAAGACAGGGAAAAGTTATTGTAAAAGAATAAACTAAATTTCTTATACTAAGTTACACCGTATCTTGTATCTATATCATACAATACCAATACGACTCCAGTTATAAGACAGCATAGATTGGAAACTTAATGTCGCTGTGCAAAGTAGTATAAAACAAATTAGAAGCTTTTGTTACTTGTCGAGGCATACAAAAGTTGTTTGATGCAAGTACCTCTAGACAATCTTTCAAATTATGAAGTAAGCCACTTTTTTCTGTTATTAGGTACTTTACCTTCTTTTAGGAGCGGCAATCAAACATAATCACACATTTCTATTGGGTCTTTCAGATTGGCTAAAAGATTTTGCAAGCTGTCACTACTAGAGATACTGTTTTATAACCAAATTTTAAGAATATTTTTTGAAGACCTTTTGTGTATGTGGGATTATTTGGTAATTTGACATATTTCTTATCTATTTTGCTATACTAGTTAGTAACGTTGTAATTTTCTAATGTTTAACTTATGTTTATGTTTTCTAAATATGTTTGTGACAATTGATTTATGAAAAGACATTCTATGATGCAATCTGCTTAATATTTCTGCAGTACCTGTTTAATTATTCTTTAACACTATGAGGTTTATAACAAATGATTCCAACCATAGTATGCAACATAAACTTGCATCTTTCAACTTTTGATCACAGATTATTACATTTCAAATTGTCAAAACAAAACTTTGATAAAGAACTGCGAAATAATAATAATAATAATAAACTTTATTCATCTAAAAACTTATTATAATAAGTATAAGATAAGTCAACAACATTACATAAATTCGAGAACAGATTAGACATTAAAAGTACATTCTATGAATTCGGACAAACTGTAAAAGGCATTATCTATCAAAAATACTGTAAGACTACTTTTGAACCCATTACGTGACATACTTCTATACTTTTCGGGAATTTTATTAAATATTTTGACGCTCATTATATTCAGAGATTTTGCGATAATGATAAATTTACCTTCTCAGGTAATAATAAATGAAAGTTGCGTGTGGAATGATCATGTTTAGCTCTATTGTTTAAAGCGTATTTATTATCAAAAGCATGTAAAGCCAATTGAAGGATTAAAAGACACGGTAATGACAATATACGAAGATTTCGAAATATAGGTCTACATGACTCGAATCTACTTTTCTTTAACAAACTCCTCAACATCCGTTTCTGTACAATAAACACAGAATCTAAATATGAAGAAGTGCCCCATATTAAAATACCATACAGTAGCCTAGATTGGACGTCTGCGTAATATATTTTTAGCAACATATTTATGTCAAGGTAATGTGTAAGGACCCTAATTTTATAACAGGTGGCATTTAGTTTGACAATTAAGTTATTGCAGTGTTCTTTAAAATCCAAAGTATCAGTTAGTTTGACTCCAAGAAAAGACACGTTATCAGTACAATGTATGGCACTCTGACCTATGCGTAACTGAGGCTTTAAATAAATTTGTTTTTGTTTGGTGTGAAAACTAAGGCACTTGTTTTTTCAGGATTCAGATACATACAATTCGATGAAAACCACCAATGTAGTTTTTGTAAAGCGGTGTTACATGATTGTTCAGCGGAAATGAGTGAATCTGAAGAACATAATAAAGAAGTATCGTCAGCGTACATTACAATAGTAGATTCAGATAAAAATTGCGTTATATCATTTACATATAAAGAAAATAAGGTTGGACCTAAAATTGAGCCTTGAGGCACCCCCACTACTACAGGAAGACCGTTCGATCTAAAAATTTCAGTACCCGAATTATTATATTGCGTCAATTCTACAAAGCACGACCTATTACTTAGATATGACAACAACAAGTTAGCTGCATTACCACGAATTCCATAACTGTAGAGCTTATCTAAAAGTTTGGCATGTTGGACACAGTCGAAGGCCCTACTTAAATCACAGAATACACCTATAGCATAAAATTTATTATCGAGGTTATTTATTACTTCATTGTAAAAGCTTATGAGAGCAGTTGATGTTGATTTATTTGATCTGAAACCATGCTGGGATTTGGTAAAAATTCTATATTTTGTAAGAAAACTAGTGAGTCTATCAAGAATAGCGTATTCAAAAACTTTTGCAAAAGAATTTATTAATGAAATAGGTCTATAGCTTTCTAATTCTAATTTATTCCCTTTCTTATAGACAGGTCTTATTGCCGAAGATTTCAGAAGTGTAGGAAAACTCCTTCTTTAAATGATAGATTAATTAAATAAGTTAATGCAGGAGCTAGTGCTTCTCTGAACTCACGAATTACGTTGCAGTTAATACTATTTTTTTTATTTTTAAGCATTAGTTTACTCAATTCGGTAGGGGAAAATTCACCGAGATACATACTGTTTGGAATTAAATAACTAATTGGTATATCTGGAAAGCTTTTATCTATACTAGCCATTATAGTTTTTGGTACTTTATCAAAAAATCTGAGAATTTGTTTGCTATTTTGACAGGGTTTGTAATTGTTTCATTGTGATCTGATTTTATTTTTATTTTTGAAGCGCAATGTGCTTTATTTGATAGGTTGTTAATAATATTCCATGATGTTTTTTGAGGATTATCGGAGTTAAAAATGATCTTGTTGAAATAGTTTTTTACTGTTTTCACATAAGCGAATATGTAATCTTTTTTAATTTTATACGTGAGTTCAAGGCCGGGGAATTTATTTTTAAGAATATATAAATCATGCAGATCTTTACTAGACTTTTAACATCACTTGATATCCAGTTTTTTCAGTTGCATTCACATTTACAACAAAGTTCTTAAAAGGAAAACAATTATTGTAATGAACCAAAAAGCCTCGTGAAAAGCATTAAATTTTTCATCTAGTGTTTCCGCTTTATACATACTTTCCCAAGTTTCGTGAGTTAGCTTATTATGAAAATTACTTTTGTTGAAATTGTTAAAAAGTCTTTTGGTATATTTTATTGGATTTTGATTTGTATGATTACTATCCCTTAAATAATATATTAGCATAGAGTGATCGGACAATGACAGATTTTTACATCTACTTGAGTATTGTTTAAAATCGTAGAGAAAATATTATCAATTTGCGTTCCTCCCGATTGTCTAGTTAGTTGATCTGTTAAACATGGGTACAGTCTATAGGAGGCAAGAACGGATAAAAGGTCTCTGCATTCTTGAGAATTCTTTAGAAAATTAACATTAAAATCGCCGACAAGTAGTATGTCACATTTAACATTAAAATATTTATCTAATACCTTAGTAATATTTGATAGAAATTCCTTAAAATTTCCCGAAGGAGATCTATAGACGCAAAAACATAAACAGATTTATTATCTTTTGTCCACGATAATCCGCAAATTTCAATGACCTGTTCTACGCAATACATAGATAAATCTAAACGAGAAGTTTTAAATTTATTTTTTGCCCATATACCACAACCACCACCTTTGAGTACATTTCTACAATAATAACTGGTCAACTTGTATCCTTGAAAAGAAATATATTTAATTTCATTTTCCGAACACCAAGTTTCTGACAGACAGATAAAGTTTGTGTTGAAGGATAACAGTTCAGCTTCTAAAGCGTGTGCTTTATTTTTGATGCTTTGTGTATTCAGGCATATAAGTAAAGGCACAATTATGTCGCAACTGTTATTTTCATACGCGGACGAAAAAATTATATCGTCTAACGATAACACCACTAGGCCAAGTGTTAGGGTCATCTAATTGCTCTAACAATTCAAAATCACCTCCTACTTTAAAAGCACTAGTTGTTTCGCTTTTGTTTTCAATTTTTCAACAATAAATGAGCGTAAGGGAAATCTTTTGTTAGATAATTGAAATGTCGGTATTGGTACAATTGAGTCTAGCACGACCAACATAAAACCACGCTTTACGGGTACCTGCACTGAAGCTGTCGTCATCCCACTTAGCATTTCCTCGAATCATTTTCTTCGTCTTATTCTGTCCAGCATTGGATGGAGCATTTAAATCTTGTTTTCTATTATTAAGGATTTCTCCTGCCGTACGTTGTGATTTGATTTTCATGTTAGTGTTAGAAATAGTTTTCTTGTTATTAGGTGTTAAGTACGTCGGTGTTGCATTACTTAAATTTTCTCTATTTCTCGTTACTTGCGCATATGAATTATTTTCTCTCTTATCGATATATTCTCGAGGTTGCAAACTATCGATAACATTTGTTGTAGAAACTGATTGACCATTGTTTATGGGAAATTTGATGTTGTTTTGGTTGCCTGCATTATTTAAACCAGAGAAATTAGCATTTGCTGTATTTAGATTTAAACGACTCTTTAATTCATTGTTTTCAATTTGTAAAGTATTAATTTTATCTATCAATAGACTTTTATTTAGTTGCAACTCAGCAATTAGATCTTTGAGGCTTGTAATTAAATCATTACTGTACTCACATTCGTGTTTATTAACAATATCTGACGCATTTCCCAATGAGAGATAGGCAGTTTAAGGTTGGAAACAGTAAGCGGCACATTACAACATGATTTAATCCGATTAACACAACTTTTATGGTATCTGATTTTACATAGCGTACAGGTAATCCCTGTTTTAGCTATAGCACCACAAATACATTCACGTACACTTTTATTATCTGCGTTTTTCTTAGTTAAATCGGAGCTATCCGAATCAATGTCATCGTCGCCCGCCATGACATTTATTAATATTAATATTAATATTAAGCAGATTGCATCATACAATGGTTTTCAAGAATTAATTGTCACAAACAGAATTAAAACATAAACATAAGTTAAACATTAGAAACATTACAACGTTAGGAACTAGTAATAGCAAAATAGATAAGAAATATGTCAAATTACCAAATTATCCCACATACACAAAAGGTCTTAAAAAAATATTTTCAAAATTTGATTATAAAAAAGTAATCTCTATAGTCTGTATACTATTGGCGCGGAGTAATAAATCATTATTGCTTGAAATAATTCTTTATTTTCTTGTGAAAGCGGTACATCTACGGTTAAGTAAAACCAATAAATTCTAACCAAAATACGATCATTGTGCCGCTCTTGCAGCATATCGACCCATCTAGGGTCTGAGAATAATAGATTAATCTGTGTAAACACGTTGCCATCAGCCCAGGTACTGACGAAACGAGAATCATAGCCGTAGATGTGGGTAATATACCAAATACAAAATAATCGTATAATACGTAAGAAGTAAAATTTGTAATGTGATCTACTATACAAATAAAATAAATAACATATAACCACATAATAATTCATATCAAGGTAGATTTACTATTATAATATATTTACCTACTAAAATATGATTTTCCAAATGTATCAGGTACATACGTTTATAATTTTTACGTATCTCTGCAAGTTATTAGGTTCACTAGTATTATAGTTATTGAGTACATATTGTTTTTATCAATAAAAATTGTAAAATTATCAATAAAAAAAAAATCAAAATGTAAAAACCGTTTTGGTGAATCTGTCACACATACAGTTCAGATAAGATTGAAGTATTTGCCTTCATTAATTGTATGGTGAAATTACCGTTAACTTCAAAACACGTTTTTGTGCATGCATGAAACGTTATTTAAATTACCAGTTACAATTTTAAGATATTAAATAAACATTGGGTTTACCATTTGTCAACTCGACGGCCTTTGTAGTCGTCAAATCATTTGTTTATTTTTTTGTAGTACTACTTTAACGTTTGGTGTATTTATTTATCTATTAAATTATTTGACCCACTATTACAGAGGATATACATGGTGTCCCACGACGATTAAAACAAGTAATATATCAGAATTGGGCAGTAGTAGATAATTATAATTTTGGGGGTGTAAATTAGAACAAATGTTGCATATTTTCTTGTTATTGTGTTACCCAATGAGGTATTTTTTCAAATCTTCTAAATCTGTAGCCGAAAATTACAGGGGATTCAATTTGAATTTTTAACTTCCAATCCTTTAAGTACCTGTAGCTCTTGAATTAATCACTTTAGACCCCAAGTGTGCTAGTTAGTTGGAATTGTTTTATCGGAAGGAACACAGAAAGGCTCAAATATACAGGTTGTCCCATTAATAATTTTGAATGCGACGTCACGTGACCAAAAACAAATACCTCATTGGGTAACACAATAACAAGAAAAGATGCAACATTTGTTCTAATTTACACCCCCAAAATTATAATTATCTACTACTGCCCAATTCTGATATATTACTTGTCTTAATCGTCGGGAACACCCTGTATTTAATGAGGGGACAAGAACAAAATAAGTAAGTTTTAGTGATAATAACTATGTACATGTATACAGGATGATTCAGTTTGATGTTCTGCAGCTTTAATTTTTTTATTAAAAAGGAAAAAGTACTATAAATCATATATACAGTGCGTTTCTAAAATTAAGGGCCACTTTTACAATTTTCAAAAACAGATTTCGTTGTTTGGTAAGAATTTACTGGATTTCTTGCACAATATGGCAACGTAATTAAAAAACAGATCTCTATGGAAGCAGCTAGGCAACTTCATTTACATTTTAAATTCAGAAACGGCAGCTTGCCACATGCAAATCCTAATCTGCGGCACCTGTGACGCCATCTGTTGAGTCTAATAGCAAAAGTGACCCCCATTTTCAGAAACGCACTGTAATGTTAAAACTGCATTGGATGAGGTACACAAGACAAAAGTAGCTCATCGGATGTGGTTAGCACGCCATTTACAAATATATATGGTTTATAGTACTTCTTCTTAAAATTACATCGAACACCAAACAAAATCACCCCGTATAAATATCAAATGTAAAAAGATACGAATTTCGTTAATAATAAATCTCTCCAATATATTTTTACAATTAACACTCGTAGATTTATTTTCCTTCTTTTAGGAGATAGGGGTGCACAATAAAGCAACCTATTTGATAATTCAGTTTTGCGACGTTTAGGAAGTTGTTTTTTTAATTTTTTTACAAAATGTTCCTTCCTCAAGCTATTATGAATTTAATTTAATAAAAAAAATTTAAAAAATAGCTTCCCGTAACGTCGCTAAAAACTGAATTACCAAATAGGTTGTTTTTTTTTGTGCACCCTAACACCTAAAAAGAAGGAAAATAAATTACAGTGTTAATTGTAAAAAATACAATTAACACATAAAACAAAAACCAAAATCAAAATTTCAAACATTCAAAAATTAAGAATAGTTGATCAAATCAAATTGGAGGGTCAATGATATACGATAAATGACTTTAGTAAAATCATTTATGATTTATGTATGGTACACAAAGTTAGCCAGCTTTATTAAGGCGAAATATTTCTAAACTACAATAACTGTGTGGTTATTGTCGTCATTTCGCGTTTGCGTCAAACGCTTAAAACAACTTGTGACGTTTATTTTCTAAATTTTATATTATCAGAGTGTGATTGATGTACTTATTTGTGATAATCTGTATAAAGTTGTGCTTCTTATTTCATACTTTACTTTGGTGAATCTCGTTAGCATAAATTTTCTAGTCCTTCATCAACAAGTTTGCTTGTTTTATTTTTTTAAGCTCTACTGCTTATGAATAATTACTAGGGTCTTGTAGGCAGCGCTTGCTGTCGCTCTAGAAGCCGTCAACTACGTTCTTTGTTTTCTTCCTGCGCCCCACTCTACGACACGAGCTACGAGTAGGTATCTCGGCGACTTTCTCGGTATTAATTGTTTATTTTTTTAATTGGTCAGTTTGTTTCCTTTTAATATTCTTTTTCATCTTATTTTTTTTATTTAATACCTGGTAACAAACCCGTTACAAACCATAGAGAATTTGTCGCTTATACGAGGATATATTGAAAAATTCTTAGCCTACTATAGAACCAAACAAAATTTCAACGCCAAAATATTTTATTACTCAACATATTCTCCTCTTAATTGGATACATTTATTACAGCGAACCTGCAACGTCTCTAGACCTTTAAAAAAATGTTTCTTCTTGCTCTGCAAACCAGACCTCCACAGCTTCTATTACCTCCTTGTTGGAAGAAAATGTACGACCTTTTAAACTTTTTTTTCAGTTGAGGAAAGAGGTGATAGTCAGACGGAGCCAAATCAGGTGAATAAGGAGGGTGTTCTAGTAATTCAAACCCTAAATCACGAATTTTTGCATGGCAACATGAGATTTGTGTGCAGGGGCGTTGTCCTGCAAAAACAAAACACCTTTGGATAGCTTTCCGCGTCTTTTCTCTTTAATATTTTCCCGTAGAGTGGTCAGTAATGTCGAATAGTAATCTCCAGTTATTGTTCTACCCTTATCCAAAAATCAATCATGATTACTCCATGGCAATCCCAAAAACTGAAGCAAGAACTTTTCCAGCAGATTTTTGGACACGAAACTTCTTAGGTCTTGGAGAACCAGAGTGTCGCCATTCCATCGATTGTTGCTTTGTTTCTGGATCGTAGAAATGTACCCAAGTCTCATCCATAGTAACAATTCGGTTTAAGAAGTCTACATCGTTTTCAAATCAAGCACAGATCGAACGCGATGCTTCTACCCTTGCACGCTTTTGGTCAACATTCAAACATTTGGGGATCCATTTTGCAGCAATTTTCTCATTCCAAATTGACGTGAACCATATGATGAACGCGTTCGTATGAAATATTCAGTGCTTCAGATATCCGTTTTAGCCCAATTCGACGGTCTGATAAAATCATGTCATGAACTGCATCGATATTTTCGGGGACTGACACAGAAACTGGCCTTCCCGATCGGTCATCATCTTCAATGGAAAATTTACCTCTTTTGAAGCTTGCATTCCAATTTTGACGGTCGCATACGAAGGACATTGATCACCAAGGGTATTAAGCATATCTTCGTAAATCTGCTTACCTTTTAACCCTTTTAAATACAGGTACTTGATGATGGCTCGATACTCCAATTTTCGATTTTCACAATTTCGGTGGACATCTTTTTTCATTTAATTTATTGCTGACTCTGGTTTACTTTTTGACGTCAAACTTTACACTGACACTTCTAATAAGTTATTGTTCGTTGCTATGGTAACGCAATATTTTGTTTATGCAAGGAACTGGTCTAGGCTAACTAGATATCAATACATCCTCGTATGCCAAAATGCACTAATTAGAAGTAAGGTAGGATCCTCAAAGTGTTAATGTCACAATACAATAATGTCATGATTCATTGTTTTCTTTCTCAAATAATTTGATATACCCAATTAGAATTTTTTTGTAGATAATTATCCTAGTGAGGATCTAAGTGAAATAAGATTAAAATTGTTAGTTTGTAATTTGACTGTCGGGCAAAACATAGGAAAATTGTAACCAGGGTGAGTGATCTTTAATTTCGTCTCTCCATTAAGGGAATACTCACAAGTAATTATCTACAACTTCAATTTTGGAGGATTTACAAATTTAGTTCAATTAAATTTTTATTATAATTAGTTTTCATTTACTTTCGGAAATGTAGTTTTTTAAGATTAATAAAGTGGTGCATTATTTTTTCTTCAGAAGTTTATAATTTAAAAATTTAAACACAACATTTGCTTTTTTTAATGTATCAAATAGCATAAACATGTTAACAAAGTTTTAAGATTATTGCATTTGAGTATAGATTACATACATATCCATCTATAAATTGACACATTTTAACAACTTACAACTCGAGAACGGAAAAAGATATCGACAGGCAGTTTTACCAAACTTCATAAATATACTTCAAGTTTCTGTTTAAATTGTTGCCACATGTAATTTTTTTACTTAAATTGACGAAAAAAATTAAGTTTTTTTTGAACCAAAATTGTGAGCTTAGTTTAAATAGGACATCCTATAATTCTTAACATCCTTGGAAAAGCCATTTCTGCCCTTTCCAAAAATGTACACATTGTTGGCATTAACTCACGTTTTAGGGAAGTAATTTACTTTTTCAAGAAACCATGTCAAGAACTTCCAAATCTAAAAGATCACATTCTAACAGCTTATCTAGAAAATAAGACAAGGTATTCAAAACCGGTTTTACTGAATGTCTTAAGAATGTTTCAGTTTTTATCTAAAGTGGTTGCCAAGTCTCAGACGTCTAAAAGTTTCGTTAAAAAAATACTTTTTCTAATGCACATGAAAGTCTTTTGTCCAATAAAACTACTAGTATTTCTAATAATTATCTGCAAACCTTTATTCATAAATTATCATTTTTAGAAGTATCTTGCATTTTCAGTACATATTTTCTATTTAATGTTCTCGTTTTGTAAATTGACTTACCAAGCTAAGAGTGACTTAATAAATGATATTAATTTATCAAGGGTGCTGTGTAACGTAAATCGAGTTGACAGAATGTCAGAATAAGTATAGTAATATTGCAAAAGAAAGTCATACTAAAAAAAATGTTCACCAAAGAAAAAAAGCATGAATTGCGTTTACCTGTATAGTGAAAGTAAATCAATTACGCATACACAAAAGAAGATTTAGAAATATTTTTGAAAAAATTCGCCTACTAGAAATTCTATTTTAAGCTGGTTAAGTCAGTTTACAGGAACAGGAACATTGGAGAGAAAGAAAGACACATTCAAACGCGCAAGATATTCTTTTTAAATAATATTTACAGGTAAAGGAGATTTTGTGAAACAATGTAATAAATGCATCTATTAGAAAACGCTCAACCCGTACATATGTCAAAGAGTAAGGTGTATGCAAACAAAACAAAAGCGTTTTTAACAGATTTGTTTAGAATCATCAACCAAACGTAAATCTAATAATCTCTGATGAAGCAACATTTCACTTCTAAATGGCCGCGTGAACAAACATAACTGTAGGATTTAGGGTGACGAAAATCTTAGAACATACAAACGAGTTTGAAAGGTGCCTCATGGTGTGGGTTTGAAACAAAAATTTATGGACAATTTTTTTTCCAAGAAGAAACAGTAAATGGAAACAATTATACGGATATGCTAGAACTTTTTTTTTATCTTCAACTTCAACAAGAAGGTATACTAAATTATGTATATTTCAGCAAGATCGTGATCCAACCGCATTACATACTCTTTTTATGTCGGGCTGGTCCCTATTCTCCGGATTTGACTATACCGGATTTTTTTTATATGGAGGTACATTAAAGAAAGGTGCTACGATCCAACACCTTCAAATTTAGCAGAACTGAGGAATAACATAATTAATGTGTTTTAAGGAATTACTCCAAAAATGCTGCAAAATGCATTTACACATTTTTTATTGCGCTTACATACATGTATAGATTAAAATGGAGGTCATATTCAACAGTTACTTTATTAATGTACATATTATGTAGTAGGGTTTGTATGCTTCGTTTTGTATTTGATAACATTCTTGAGACATTCAGTAAAACCGGCTTTTCAATACCTTGTCTTCTTTAGTTATAAGTTGTTAGAATATGATCTTTTAGATTTGGAAGTTCTTGACATGGTTTCATGAAAAAGTAAAAATCCCTAAAAACGTGGGTGCATTTCCAATGATGTTAAGAATTATAGAGTGTCCTATTTATACTAAGCTCACAATTTTGGTTCAAAAACTTAATTTTTTTTCGTTAATTTTCAAAAAAATTACATGTGGCAACAATGTCAACAGAAATTGAAGTATATTTATAAAGTTTAGTAAACACTACATGTCGATATCGTTTTCCGTTCTCGAGTTATAAGTTGTTAAAATGTGTCAATTTATAGGTGGACACCTTGTATTGTGTATATTGCCAGATGATATCACATCTGGCCGTTTTTTATTGGAAGTAGTATTGCACAGCAGAACGAATACTCAGGTTATCGGCAAAATGCTTTTTTCTTGTTTTCATTTTTCTTCCTAATATTTTTTTAATAAACTATTATAGTTATTTATTTATCAAGAAAATTACCACCGTTATTTATTTAATCATAATGACAGTGAGCAACTGTTTACTAACCCGACGTCTCTTTAGGGCACGAGAGTGTAGTAAGTTGCACGAGGTGATTACTGATGTAGTAATTCCTGTAATAAATAAATAATTTTATTTTTTACAATATTTTAAAGAAAACTAAATATGATTAAATTGAAATTAAATTAAATTGAACTAAATACTTCTGTTATCTGGGTATGGTCGCTATAATTTCAATATGTTTCAATTGTCTGATAAAGTTTTTACAAACATTTTTCTGTACCTCAAGTTTTATTAGAAAAACTGAGAGTGGCTAAAAGAAACCACCCAGAAAATAAAAGTTACAAAAACAATATTGGTGGCATACTTTCAAAGTTCGGAACGTTTTTATTATTACAAAGTATATTATTAATAATTTCTAATTTCTTTTAATGATGGTTAACATTTCGACCAGTAAACGAGTATTCGTCGACAGTTCAAAATTGTGAAAATAAAGAAGTTTTGCATTGCATTTGGTTAGAAATTACATATCCCTACGGCCACCAGACATTGAAAGGTTCTTTCTAACATATCCTGACAAGCGATGCACAGTTCAGCTAATGGAAAACATTATGTTTGGGAAAGTTTCGAGCAAAAGTGCAATTTTTTTGAATTTATCAAACCCAGATCCCGTCACGGGACATTGCCTATGTTGAAGACCTGGGTAGTGCTTTAGCAAATACATGTGTAAGTAAGACAACGTTAAAAAGACATGGCGGATTGCGGATTGCGTATCGGAATTTTATTTGGCAGATATCATTGAGATAAAGAATAAAACTGCGCGATTGTTAGTGGGTGTGGCAGATGGCAGATGGGACTACATCATTATTGAGTACTGTTCCCTATTGCAATTCAATAGAGAAATTACAATTTCAGTAGAACCTTTACGAATAGCAAATTCTTCTTGGACAATAAAGAAATTCCTGAACAAAGCTTTTTAAAGGTTTGGAAATCATTCACAATTTGTAATGGCATATTTGTATTTTTTTAATTATTATGCGATTAAGTTGTTCTAAAATGGTTATTGTTTTTATAACTTCTTAGTGTCTGGTAGGATTTCTCTTAACTTTCTGAGATTTTTGTAATGTTTTTTTAAACCAATGTTTCCATGTTAGAGTTTTTATGAATAAATCATTGAATCCACATGTCTGAATTAATATTCCAAGGGAAAAAATCTCAAGCAAATTGTCAACTGTCATATTGGTTACCGTAACTGCGGTATTATTGAGAAATAGTGCTGCTTTATCATACAGTTTTAAGGCCATAATGTGTCTTTATAGACTAGTCTTTTTTTATTGTTTTCTGGACTGTCAATACCAAACGTGAATGTCAGAATACAGAATACAGAAGCTGTCAATTTATTAACGCAAGCAAAGACTCTAGATATACGTCAATATGACAAATACTTTCTCCAGTTCATCTTTGAGTAAAATCATACAGTTGACCATAAAATTTTGTATGCAACTCGTCCATAATCTTCGCCACAGTTATTCTGTTGCTCATTCATAAAAACTTAAATTAGACTTACATAGATAACTAATTTCACTCAAACAATTTATATACATCGATAATACATCAGAAAGTATTTTGCTGTATATCTGCAAAGAATGTTGTAGATATTTTACTTATTTTGTAATTTATAAATTGTTTGCATTTGTTTTATTCCACAGCGTCTGTTATACCTTAAAAACTAAAGTAGCAGATCGATTAAATTTCTATGATACAGAAAAGCACTTTTAGTACCATCTCTATAATATAGTGAAATATTTCGAAAATAAAGCTTAAGTATATACTTGAAATTACGGGTAATGTTCTTTAGTGTACTGAAAATTAATATCAAAATATTAAATAAATATAACTTTCATAATGCTCCAGCAAGTACTTGCACCTGAGATTTTGTAAAAGCTTTTAGATGCAATAATTTATTAAGCTATAGAGCGAGTTTTGAATTGTCAGTTTTAACAGACACCGAATAATTGCAATTATAAAGAATACAAAGTTAATAATACGTAATTTTAATCAATAAAGTACGTAATTGTAAATAGCAAGATTTAATTAAATCAGCGTTATTTAATGCTTCAATTTTCTAGTAATTATTTTTGTGGTTTAGGGGTTTTAGTAATCAAGCTGTCGAGGTTTTAATACCGAAACTGGTAAGGATTATATACTCGAGCACTTATGTGGGCAGTAAATTAATTTATAATTTATTATTACAGGATTATTATAGTGACAATTTCCGTTATTTCTTTTAAAGGATTACACAACTGCGCATGATGACTGAAATTAAACACATACATAACAAGAATTACCGTGTTAATCACTAACTAAAATTAGGATTAAATAGTTATTGCGTAACTAGTGCAAAAGTGCATACTTGTAGCACGACGTGTGAAGTTTTCAGCTTGAGACGAAGTCGAGAGCTGCACTCATCCTGAGTGCAACAAATATGCTTTTTAAACATGTTGCACACATCATTCTTTCTACAATCAAAAAATAAAAAATAAATAAAATAAAAAATTTTAAAAACCACTTTTACACTAGTGCAAAAATTATTTACTTTTGCACTAATAAATTTTTCTATTTCGCAATTTCAATAGCTTTGTTTCCGTATTGTACACGATACGGAAATAGAAGCTGTTGCTGTACTGTTTTAGGGATTTTATAAATTTTAGTGTATAACCAAATAATTTGCAGTTTAGTTTTGACGTAAGAAAATTAAGTGAGGTTTTGTCTGGTTAGTTCTTATTAAGTAGATTTTAATATTCAAAGAAAATTTAATGTTAATTTATGAAACAAAACTTAACAAACAATGAAAAATGCCAACAGTTAATTGTAACGACATGTGTGCGTTTAACGTGCATATCGCTATCTAAGCAACAGCTTTAATGCTTGAAACGCACGTGTGTCGATAAAGTTATAAAACTTGAACAGAAGCATAACACGCAACGAAAGAACACCTGATGCCGCATTTCGCTCTTATTATGAGCTCATCAGAGGTGTATACTTAAGTGCGGTATACAACTGTACAAGACGGGGTTGGTCTTTAAACTCTCGTGGAGCAATGAACATAAGCAAAATGTGTGTCTTACGACATCTCGTGTAAAAAGCATTTTGACACGTATGATTAGTATAAACTAAGAAAAATGCCAACAGTTAATTGTACGACATGTGTGCGTTTAACGTGCATATCGCTATCTAAGCAACAGCTTTAATGCTTGAAACGCATACTATTAATTAAGTATACACCTCTGATGAGCTCATAATAAGAGCGAAATGTGGCATCAGGTGTTCTTTCGTTGCATGTTCTGCTTCTGTACAAGTTTTTACTTGGCTTTATCGACACACGTGCGTTTCAAGCATTAAAGCTGTTGCTTAGATAGCGATATGCACGTTAAACGCACACATGTCGTTACAGTAACTGTTGGCATTTTTCTTAGTTTATACTAATCATACGTGTCAATCTTTTACAAGAGAAAATTAAGATAATTTTGCTTAACAAACAATATTCTTCCATCGACCGCGCATTTATGACTTACATTAATATAAACAAAATTGATTTTAGTATAGGCAACTATACATACATATTGCCGTTTTATCTTCAATCAACTACAACATGAAAGTATAAATAAAAATCTGTCGTAATTTGTAGCAAAGCAAATTTTAATAATAACAAATCGACATTAATCTACAATTGTAATAAATCTTGAATTTGTTCACAGTGATTTTTAAGACATTTTTGTACTGTATGCAACATTCCAATGATAACGTTTAATAACATGTTAAGGGTGTTCAGGTCATCTATTTTACAAACTATTCTCTCAAGTAGTTCTTCAATATTATTTACCCATTGTTCAAAAGTTAGATTCTGTAAGAATAAAATCAAAACTATAAAAAGTAAACATTCCGACTTCTGAAAAGATGAAGCGGAACCACTTTAACAAAATGTTTTTGTAAACTCTACATGCACATGTTTTGTAAAATGATAAAACGGTAAATGTAAAACCAAACTTCATCGATAAGGAGTCTTAAGCAAATATGTCTCTGATAAAAGTGTTGCAAAGCCATTGACAGTATTGAATATGTGCAGAATAATTGTCTCAATAAGTTGGTAAACTGCTTGCACACAGTAAGGATATAAATATCTTTCTTCGGTATGATGCGACAAGTCATTATATAAAGTTCAACTTGTTCGAGATGTGCTTAAGTTACATCCATGATATATCAAACATTGTCAAACACTTTTGGTGTTGTCTTTGTAGGTGGACCATTATATTGATTAAGCACCAATCCGTTCCCACAAAAAAATTTAGTCTTCTTGTTTTACTGTGATGAAAACTATTTTATTTCGACAAAACAATCGAAATTGAGTAATTTAATTCTCCATCAACTTGGTGAGCTTATATTAAAATACTGTTGGCAATAAAAGACGAAGCTCTCACAAAAAAAAAGTAGAAAGATGAAGTTAGGTTATAAATTTGTGGTTGTGGTGCGTTCACAATAGCATTTCTTCTCTAGAATTATTAGAGTATATAATTTTATTAAAATTACAAAGTACGGTCGACGGAAAAGTTTTGCAACTAACTCGTGAATTAAATTAAATAAATTTTTATGGACGATCTAGAAAAAAAGGATTTATTGATATCATCTAACAAAATATCTTAATGTGTTTAAAATTTTTAATCGTCAATTTCAATATATAAAAATTGCTGTAAAAATATTAAAGTTTATTTATGAGAATTTACTTCTAATTTACCTGTTTTATTAAAACGTGCATTCAGGTACCTAATCAAAATAGTTTTAATCTTTAACTTATGTTTAATTTGTGTAAATCTGTATTTCCTACATAGATATTGGCAGTTGTTCGCGATTGCTTACATTTTATTTTGTACACTTTGTACATATATACAGGGTGGTCCAAAAATAGATTGCAAGCTAAGCATAAAAGTTATAAAATTTTTCTTATAAACTTTTGTTCATTTGACCCTGTAAAGTTTCAATTTAAAATTGGTTTTTTCTTATTATCTCAGAAATAAGTTAAAGAAAAATCTGAAAATTTATATGGTAAAATACGTTAATATAATACATAATTTATTAAAGTTTTCAAAAAAATATTTAATTTAACTTAATTTACTGACAATACGGGTATTACCCAATTACATTATCAGGATATCCAAAGAATATACACAATTACTACAATATAAACAAAAAGAGAAACACACTATGTAATTTATAACAAAATTACTGTAGTGCTTGAAATGGTAACTTTGGTGATAAAATTTTTGTATAGCAGTTTTAAATTTTGTCAAAGGTGTGTTAAATATGTTAGCATCTGACTCCGTAATGTACTTATTTGTTTGTATGAGCGTTCTAACAATTGGGGAATTTAATCGTACTTTAGTACGGTAGATTGGTACATGCAGTATTTCCCGAGGTTTGGTTCTATAAACTGGGGTGTAGAGACTAACTAAGGGTAATAGATTGGGACAATCAATGCGGTTTTTAATTAATTTTTATACGAAAAGTATATCACTTATTTCCCGTCTATAACATAATTTAAGAATTTGAAATACTTTTCTAATATTGTGATATGCATTATATTCAGGATAGCGACCATGTTGTTTGTAGTGTAAAAATTTTAAGAATTTATTCTGAACTGTTTCAATTTTACTTTTGTATTTTTTTACATCAGAGTTCCATATTCGGGGTCCGTATTCAAGTTCTGTTCGTACCAGTGAATTATATAATATTTGAATAGGACGTGTAGTTCTAAAGTTCACTTATTAAGAAACCTCAATTATCATTTCTTTAGACAAAATTGTATTGTTCATAGTATATTTACATTCTATGCGGTTTTTATTTAAGGTATATGTTAACAATTTACATTTATTTATATTAAGTACAATTTATTTGAAATGCTCCATTTAACTATTGCATTAATATCTTTTTGGAACAATTTAGTGTATTCACTGCAAATGATTCTCTTAAATATTTTAGGTCATCAGTAAATAATAATCCTTGCGAAAATTTAAGACATGAATGCAAATCATTAATAAAAATTAAAAATAAAAGTGGTCCCAAATTACCACCCTGTGGTACTCCAGATGGTGTCCCATAATAACTCGAATTGTAACCCATTATATTGACTGATTGACTTCTATTTTGAAAATAAGAACTAAAGAAGTAAATTAAGTTTTCAGATAATCCAAAGTTATATAATTTACGTAATAAAATATCATGGTCAACTTTGTCAGAAGCTTTCGCGAAATCCATATATATTATTCCCCCACCTGACCGCCGGTATCTAGAACACTACTTATGAAATCTGTAAATGAGACTAAATTAAAATCAACTGATCTTTGCTCAATGTTGTTCAGGGATTATCTGATGTTTAACATGGCAAAATGTGAGAGAATAAAATTTTTTCTAAAATTTTTCAGGAACAGATATATAAAAATAGGTCTTTAAATTTTTAAAAGATTTTCCCAGTTTTATGTATTTTTATCAATGCATTGATTATTATACTGATAGGTTTATATGACATTATTATCAGTTATCGATTTAATAATTTCCCAATCTGCAGCCTTTAACAAATTGTACAATGATAGAAAATCGGCTTGCTTAAAATTATATTATTATTTATTGTCGTGTTGTTATTAATTGGCAAACTGAACTTAATATTAGTTGTAATTAATAAAGCAGGATGATAAACATCAATTAGAACCCCTCGCTACACACACATCCAATGTACTTAACGAGTTTTACTGCTTGCATTTTAACCACTGTTGTACATTTCCAAATTTAAAAAATTTAAAACTCCCCCAGACTTACAACTATCTGATTACCATCCGCAAGATTATAATTAGTAATTTCTGGGATATTAAAATCTCTTACAACTATAATTTCGTAACTAAAAATATATAAAAATACTCACAAATAAGAAAAAATACTCTAAATATTTATCGAACTGAAAATTCAGTTTAAAATAGATTGTACTTATTATCAACGTCGATGCAGAATATTTTACCTTAACTGAAATTGTCTCGAGTTTATCATTTAATACTACAATTTCAGACATGTATTGTTTACTGATTGCTATCAACACGCCGCCGCCTTTAGATTTACCTGCGTATATTTTATTTCTGTCACACTTATAAACATTATAACGTTTATCAAAATTTTCTGAATTATACACACCCTAATCAAGCCACTTTTCATTCAGTACAATGCAATCGTATAATCTTCGGCCATAACGCTGCATAAAAACGTATTTGTTTTAGTCCGGAATCCTCTGATATTTTGATAGTACAAATTTAATTTCTTATTCCGCATATTAAGTAAATTTAAGTAATATTTAATGAAACGCTCACCCAAAACTAGTTGGCCTTAACAGTAAAACTAAAACAAACAAAACAAAATACTAAAATAAATTAAATTTGATTTATACTAATCTTGTGTATTAAATGTGTAGAAACTAAAAAAAACTCAGACCGAGAAGATGATGCTCCTTAATTATTTAGGATATTGTATAACAGCATCGACTTCCCCATAGTTTTCACTTTATGCTTCTTATTGTTGTTGTTTATAAAGATAATGCCATCAGCAGTCCAAGTGTTTTTAAAGCCAAAGTGTTCGATAGCGTTGTTTAAGATATCCATTCTGTTTCTCGTTAAATCTTCTTTAATTTGTACACCCGTGACTTTCAGCTTTTCTTTGCACCAAACACATTTGTACGTTCGCTATAACTTTCAAAACACCACTTGGCTTCCCAGACTTCACAGTAGCTTAGATACCGAGGTAGCTGTGAGGATATTATTAAAAAAATGTAAATCTTAGAAATTTCACCCACCCTGTACGAATTTTGGAATAAAGACTTTGTTACAGACAAAAAGTGTTTTTTTTTCAATTTTTTGGTAATGTAATATTTTTCGAAAAAAATTGTTTTCTTTTAATGTCAGTTTTTCGTTTGATTTAAAAGCAAAATACAAATTTTATAGCTATTTATTGTATATGTTTAATTTTCTTAAGGGGATAATATGCCACTAAAACACGAATGCAATACAAGATTTTATCCACAATCAAACCAATTTAATTGAAAATAAGTAATCTGACAGTTCTAAAATTTCAATGTAATAGCAAATATTAGAAAATTTAGTGAAACTTTGGGCGGCTTTGCATTATTAGTTGCTAGGATGCTTGTTTATTAAAACAATATTAGTGAAAAAATTAAAAATCGTTTGTGTGCGTCGTTTTAAAAAATGTCAGAAAGTGATTCTTTGCCGGTAGAAATTAAATCAGAAGCTGAAGAAGTAACCCTGCAACTGTTGCCGGCCAAATCTAATGATGCATACGTAAAAGAATTTGATACCTTTAATGAATGGAGAGAGAAAAGAGGTGCAAACATCATAAACGAGGACGTCCTGTTGGCTTATTTTTAAATGTAAGAAGCAAGTTTGCCTCCTCGTCGATGTGGACGAAATATTCAATGTTAAGAGCAACTTTGAATGTGCATAGAAATATTGACATATCAAAATACGGCAAATTAATTGCTTATCTCAAGAGCCAATCAAAAACTACAAGGCAAAGAAGGCAAAAGTGCTTGAGAGGGACACATCGAACAATTTTGAAAACAGCATCTGATGAAAAGTACTTAATGATAAAGGTACAACCAATTTTCTTTTCTTTTGTATTGGTATCTTAATTATTTTAAATATTTCTAGGTTGCTGTCATAATGGGTGTTTGTGGAGGTTTACGATGCAATGAACTGGTAAACTTAAATATTGAACATGTGAAAGATAAAGGATCTTTTATCTACGTGTCCATCCCAGAAACAAAGACCAATATGTCAAGAAGTTTCACTGTATTAGACGAAGGATTCTCTGTTAATGTTATGGAGATATGCAAGAAATACATACGCCTACGTCCTAAAAGTACTATTTCGCAGGGAAGATTTTTTTGCGATATATAAATTCAAAATGCACCGTGCAACCTGTGGGAATTAACACTATTTCCAGAATCCCCTCACAGATTGCTTCTTTCTTAAAACTTCTAGACGCTAAATCCTACACGGGCCATAGTATGCGCCGTTCTTAGGCGACTCTGTTGGCTAATGCTGGTGGTGATATTCTCACTCTTAAGAGGCACGGAGCGTGGAGGTCATCTAGTGTTGTTGAGGGTATATAGAAGAAAGCGAGTCAAATAAAATCGATATTGCTAGAAAAATTCAAGGAAAATCCAGCACAATGCAAGAGATCTCCGCGATGCAGTCTTCCTCAAACGTGGTTTGTGTAAATGTAAATCCTGATATTGCAAATAAGTTTACTTTTGATGTTAACGTGAATGTTAATATTAATGTTAATAAATAATTACTAAATTTTCTGCAAATTTTTCTTAAATTTGATATATTACAAAACACTAATGTTTTATGGAATATAAAACACTAGTGTTTTATAGGTGTTATAATACGTTTCATAACGGCATAATAATAGCTCTATAATATGGTGATTGTAGATAAAATAAAAATAAGAGACTTTCTGAATTAAACAACTGTAATTATTTTTATGACCGTAGTTGTATTTTTATTCCATTTTTATAACATAAATGTTGATAAAAAAGTTAAAAAATTCAAAATCATGAATTACTTCACTTTTGAAGAATAAGCTGACATACACTTATGTTTGGGACAGGCTGAAGAAAATGGTAAAGAATACAAGTTTTATCGAATTGATTGCAATTTACGAGAAAATAAAATCAGAAGTCAACACCAGCATAGTGTACGACAAAGAACTGTTCGAACTGCTAACGAGGAAGAAGAAATTTTACATTACATACATAAGTGCAATTACAGTTGAAATATCACATCAGTCTGTTTTAAAAGTGTTAAAAGAACAGCAATTAAAGTCATATCATATGCAGACAGTACAGGCGTTACTTCAGGAAGATCCGAATGCTCGAATGTAGTTTTCCGAATGGTTTCTTCACATAATTGGTGAAAACAATTTCTTTTTGAACGGTTTATTAGCGACGTATAAAGCGACTTTTACTAACAATGGCATGTTTAATATGCACAATGAACATGTGTGGTCTGAAGAAAATCCACACTCGTTTCAACCAGTTAAACATCAATACCGATTTTCAATAAATCTATGGGCCGGTGTCGTTGATGATTATTAATTGGGTCCATTTGAAATTCCTGTCAGATTAAACTTTCTTGACGAAATCTTACCAGAACTACTCAAAGATGTGCCAATAGGTGTTAGATTACGATTGTGGGATTTGCAGGATAGTCATCCCGTTCATAACGCAGCGATTGTAAGATAATCTTTAGAGAGAATGTTTCAGGATCGGTGGATTGGTAACCGTGATCCGATCCACTAGCCTGCCAGGTCTCCTAACCAAAATCCAATGAATTTTTGGATATGGCGATATGCAAAAATCTTGTTTATGCGAGCGAGTCGCATACAAGAGAAGAACTGTGGAATAAAATACTACAGGCCTTTAATACTATTTCAATTACACTACAAGTATTTGAACTAATCAGATGGAATTGGAGAAAAGGGCGCTGACATGTATGGAGTCACAAGGGCAACATTTTGAGCATCTCTTGTAAGATGTAAATGTAATATTAATTGTTAAGTTATTTTTTATTGTTGATATTTATTTTTAAATAAATTTATAAAATAAAAATAATAAAATTTTTTTACACTTCTTTTTCAATGACAACTTCATCATTATAATTTTTGATGCGAAAAACAGACATTAAAGAAAACGATTTTTCTTGAAATAATTGAAAGAACACTTGTTTGTCTGTAATAAATTGCTTATTCCAAAATTCGTACCCGGTGAGCCAAATTTCTAACATTTACAACTCTTTTAAATAACAACCTCACAGCTAACCCGGTAAATAAAATATTCACTCATATACAAATTTTATAAGTAATTAAAATTTTTTTTCAAACTCGAGAATAAAATTGTAACAACTTTAATAAATAAAAATTTAACAATAATGCATCTTTTCGGAATACCACTTTCAGCTTAAAATAGATACGCTGCGCTGGTTCTCCATGCTTCCTAAAGACTCTCAGTTCTAAGTTCAAATGTGTCTCTGACATCACAATTCTTTAACAAATTTGTTGGATGCTTCCATATTTGGCAAACTTGCAACACAATTAGCGACATATAATTTGGTGGCTACTTTTTCTATAATTTCTATCAAAACCATATAAGTGTTTTTAGATTTATTCAAATGGTATTCTGTTGTCCTCCTTCAATTCACTCCGAACACAACTCTGTTCTGTTGAGAAACATTTCTGTTCAAAATTCTAATTTAATTTTTTCTACAAAGTAAAAATTTGTACATAAAACTAATCAGGATTTACAACATCGATATATGTATGCAAATATTCCAAATTCTGCCCTTCATAACTTAAACACTAGTATCCAACCAGCCTATCGTACTTCTAATGTGTTATTATGCGCTTTAAATTCAACGCTTTTGAAAAGTTTCATAAGGCATGGTTTTATGCAATGTCGACATTTTACTGGCAGAATAATTACTGAGAGTCTACATTTAATTTAGACGTGTCTTTATTAAGTTGGTTTCATTTCATTACTGATTAAATTAATTATTTAGTTAAAGGTAATCAAACATTTTGCAACTCACCACTTTTTATAATTAAAATAATTTGAAACAATGGTAAGTTGGAAAATTATAAGTTCTAATCAAATACTTCACAATTACCCTTTATTATTTCATCAACGAAATTGCTTGAAAGATTGGGCTTAAATAATTTATGTTTTACAGCGTCGAGTTTTAACTTTAACTTTCGTTTCAAGTCAATACATACAAATCATTAAAATGAAAAATTAATTTGAGTAATATGTAATAGATTTATGTATAAATTAACAATGTTGGTGTAGCCAGTTTAAATTTATATCATTTTGTTAAAAATGTTTATTAAAGTTCAGAATATTTTTACAGAACTACAAAGAGTATCTTCCATAAAATCAAATTCTAAAGTCAACTTTTTAACGTATAGCATCACATTCGTCAAAAGATGTATTCGAACTTTCTACTGATATCTCATATCTGATACATAAATATTAAATAAAAATATGAAAAAGTTTTTTTAATAACGCGCGTGTTACAATTAGATTTTTATTCAATAAAAACTCACCCAAAGTTTGAAAAACTCTTTACAATTACTATTTCTAATTATCTCTAAATAACTAAATTATTCAGGTTAAGTACTTAATTTTGGTTTCAATGTAACACTTCGAAAAAATTAGGGTCAGCTAAGTAAACATTATTGGTATTTAAATCCACTGTTTCATCAGATAATTCTCCTAATTTGAAGAGCTAAAATTATTTATGGAAAATATTATCTGACGAAAATATTCTACAAAAATATTAATGAAAATGAGAAGAAGGAACCTAATAGAAATTTTTGCAACACCCAACCTATACTAGTGATAAAATACTTCTGGTAAAATTTTAGGATAAGTCTTTATTAGCCATATTTAGATTGCGTTGAAGATCATTCACATACATGCATTTGTCCCATTTTGTTATCTTGCATTGTTGCAAGTTGCAGTCAGTTTGTTGACTTCACCTTGAAATAAAATAAAGTTGCTATTTCATTGTATTTTCTTTCCAATTTAAAACTTTTTAGGCTGCTTCATAAACATTTCCTCCTTAACGTCACCATACAAGAACGCAGTTGATACGTCGAACTGCCGAAGAACCATCTTTTCAACAGCTGCAATGGATATCAAAGTTAGAATTACTTTCAAGCGAGCGACTAGATTAAATATATGACCAACCTTGCTCAAAATTTGTCAGTACTTCCGTCACGATTACGCTTTACTCGATAGACCTATTTATTATTGATGGTTTTCTTTCCGCGAGGAACTTCAATCAATTTTCATGCACTGTTTTTGTGCATAGAATTAATTCCAAATGTCCATGGCTAATTTTCAATCAATACCATTTTGAGATTGAATAGCTTTATTGAAATTTTTGGGTTCGTCTTTCGTAAGCAACACTTCTGCAAAATAGGTTGTGTCGTAGTCATTCATTCATGCAGGACTTTTCCTTTCTTGACTAGAAATTCTCAGTAGCTGCACAGATTGGTCAACAAGATAACTGTCCTCTTCTAAGTCATCTATAAATTTATAAAAAGTTGTTTCAGATTTGGACTGAACGACTGCTTTCTCATCCACTCGATCCAGAGGAATTTTGTTTATTTTTATTGGCTAGACAACGCCACCGCCACAATCTGTAATTGTTTTGGGAAAGATGACTTCACGACGTAAAATAACGTCTTTTTCAGGAACATAAATCTGATAACGTTCATTTGCCTCCTACTTAACAAGGTAGCCAACAACCAACAACCGCTTTCGGATCCAATTTGCGTCTTTTGTGAACAGGAATATTAACGTAGCATTTTGACCTCACGACGCGTAAATGTTTTATCCTGTGTTTCTGACCACACCAAAGCTCACAGGGCGTTTTATCACGTAAAAACAATTTTTCGACTCGGTAGAGAACATAGCCTGCAGTTATAACAAGTTCAGCTCATATGGCTGCAAGAAAATTAACTTCAGTATTAGAATATTTACAAGTTCGAGCCACATTTACAGTTGTCCTATTCTCACGATCAACTGCCAAATTTTGTTCTGGAGTATAAGGTGCTGTCAGACTCTGGTTTACCCCAAATTCCTTCAAAATTGATCGCACGTTAACATTATCAAATTCATCACCGTTATCGCTGAGGAATTCTTTATTTGGTGACTTAGTGTGCGAACTTTGACTAACATTTCACGCAGAGCGTCTTTTATGTGCGACAAAACAGTAACGGTATCTCGAATAATAGTCCTTGATGACAATCAAGTAATGACGACCACTGAAGGATGTTACGGTTTTATATATAAAACCGAGAAAAACGTGTGTCGCGAGCAATATGTTACACGAAATGTAAACGTATATCGCGATTAATACGTTGCGACAAAAATTGTATTTGGGCGCATTTTGCAAATTTTCGATTGGTTGAAAATAAATATCGATTTAGATTTCCGAGACGAAAGCGAACATCTTCTGTTTATATTCTTACTGTTTAAGAGGTAGTGTTTAGCGTTAATCGTTAATTAAAAATTACACAAATAGTTTAAATGTGGCGCTTTGTTAGGACAGCGGTTTAATTTCTTTGAACTCCTTAAGGACCTCCCCCACTCTACGACGACGCCGGGAAGTTGCTGTTTTACTTAAATAATATATTTTTCTACGAACCTAATACGCTACATTGATCCGTATTTCATTTTATATGGTTTTTTAGTTTTTATAGAGCCGTCGTTTATTTGTAAACCGTTATAGATTGATCAAAAGATCCACGAACATCACCTGACAACAGCTCACCTGGAGCAGAGACTTATACTCTGGTTCTAAATGGTAAACGATGGGCTTTTCCAAATTGACAAGGCCCACAGATTTCATTGTCGGGTGGCACCTAATACCCAATTCAGATTCGAGCTTTGACCGGACATAACGTTTGTCAATGTAACGCCAACGCTGGTGATATAGTTGAAGTATCCGGTGGTTTTCAGCTATGCCTGCACAAACTTCAGCTGACTGAACCGTATGAAAAGATACACTATACAAAGCCCTACCCCAATTTTGCGTAACTTTGAATACTGTTCTTCGCTGACACTGAATCGACATTCAGTATCAGTTGATTCAAATTTACTGTCCGAGTTACGATCATAAGCAGCAAGGACAAATACAAGATTCCGAGTGATGTCAAGCACATACCATACGTTCCATACGTTCCACTTCCAATCACTTTTAACACTTCCTTTCCTGCCGTTTTAACCCTAATGTTAGAGTTTGCAAAAAGGGTGTGTAATTGGAAAAACCGGCAAAGATTTGATGTAATGTAACTCGTGGCACCCTTGCCAATCCACCATTGGTTATTCGTAGCAGCCATATTAACATCACTGTTTATTGAAACCAACTCAATATGAGTTCGACAGAGGCTTTTGATTTGCTAGAATCTCCCAGAGCGCGCCGGATATAGAGGTTGCGCATCAGCTTTTACTTAGCACATTTATGGATCCAGTGGCTTTTTGTTTTGCAGTATTTACACGTTATATTGTTAGGATTCTTTTTTTTTTGACTACTTTTGTTTATAATTTTAGTATGTCACATGAATTAGCTTGGCATCTAACTATTTACGTACTGTTGCCTAGCACCGACAACATAAAAAATATCTATCTAACAATATGTTACGATAAAAATTCACGTTTATTAGAATTTACTTTTCTAACGTTAAAATTTTCCTGAATACGTGATACTTTCCTTATTACGGCCTTATCTACTTTCACTGCGAGTTTAATAGGACAAGGTCAACTTCTAAATCAAATTGCGCTTGTTTACATTCTTTCTGTTTGTGTTTGACTGGCAACGAGAACAGTCCGTTGTTTGTAAAAGGAACTGCGAAGTAAAATCTAAACATAAATTAGCGTGATGGATTAATGTGAAAGTGTTATGACATCAGCCCGTTGGGGAATGTAAAGTATCTATTAAATGTAACTAGAAATGAAGCTGCATGTTGTTTAGAATAAACGTTTTCAGGTTGAGCATATTGACCTATATTTTGGCACTTGGCGATGGTTCGCTACATTTAGTTTCTCTAATTATTACGGTTTCTTTGTCCGGTCACATTCTCTAGAATTACTCTTCTTTACATATGTTGGGATTTGTTTACGTCCATGTTTGGTGTGATGTATTCTGGGACCGTTATGTACACTCATGAAATTTAAAACTTGGACACCACAATTTCTGTAAACAAAAGTTTGCACATTGTGAAGCAGGCTTAAGGGTATCATTTACAATTCTAACAGCAGGTAGTCTCAGCAGGGATTATCTTATAGAAGGACTGTAGAATGAATCATTACACTAAGCACGTTTTAGAAAATAGGTAATTTACGTTGCTTACTTAATTTTTTCTTTAAAGAATATATTTGAAGGTATCGCTAATTAAACACCATAGCTCGATTAATTATCGAATCAAAATTTTGTTTAGGAAATGTTTACAAAATAAAATTAGAAATAATTTTGATTTAAAAACGTCTACAAGCAATAACTTTTAAATTAAATCAAAAACTAAACATGGTTATTTGGGTTGACTGATTATTACTTATTTTTAAATAAATCTAACCTACTAATTATTGTAAGTTATTAAAAAAAATCATTAAACTCTCTATTCATAATATTTAGTCCTTACAAAATGTATATTTTATGACGTTTCATTTTTTTCTGTAGTTAATATAAAAAGTGAAAATAAAAACTAAGGCAATTCTTATTGTCAACGTATATATTTAGTTTTTTGACAAGAATTTATTACATAATTATAATTAAAATACCAAGTTATAGTTTTTTAAATAAAGGTATTACTTTTTAAATAAAGACTAATTGCTGTTAGAATTGTAAATGATACCTCCTTAAGCCCTGTACAATGTTTAAACTTCTGTTTACAGAAATTGTGGTATCCAAGTTTTAGATCTCATTAGTGTACATGCTGTTAGTAATTGGAAGGTTAACCTCTCGACTATTGTAAGGCTTCGAGGAACAGCTATTCGGAAATAAAACCAATGCTGTTTGGAGGTGCCGGTTAGAATTCTGTCCCAAGATAGAGAGGACCACCGACGTTTGGCTATCTAATCTTAGCACTGGAAGGGGCTTTCCTTCGATACATTTCCGCCGACCTAAGTTGGCCGCTTGTGCTTTTGTTTTTCAGGTGTTTCAACTTTTAGCGTGCCCATCCGAACAATCAGAATTACCAGTACTAAACCGTTTCTGAGCTATAACTTGGAACGACTGATGTCGAAAGCTCTAAAGGACGCCTTAATGACTGATACACGTATGTTATTATAGCTTAAGTAACTTATCTCAAAGTAACTATAATTTTAATGTTGAAGAACTTAATGTCGTTAGACAAATTGCTTGTACTGACGGTGTCTTATCCTTTTGTTTGGGTTGTTAATCAAAGTAACTTTGACTACTTTGATGAATTATGTTATAAATCAAGGTGGCGTTTTTAAATTACTTACCCTTGTTACATAGGACCCTTACACGCTCTTCGTGCTGACTCAAAAACTAGCGGGTTAAGTTCGTTGCGCAAGGAAGATAAGATCCCGTCTCGGTCGGTAGCAACGGCTATGCATGTTTTGATAATGAATTATTTGGTGTGTCGCTAATTCATATATATTTGTTATGTGTGGAACTATCAACGAGAGAGCACGATATTCTGTATTGCTATAGATAAATTTTGTGTACGTTCCGTTCAGTACTTAAACCGATATAATTATTTTACTTGTCTGTAACAAAAGTTGCGGTAACAAATACTTCGCAAATAAACGCCGGGATCGTAAACACTTTCCCTTAGTTGCAAAATCAGAATTAAGCTAGATTTAGATTCTCACGTAGGATCTGAAGTCTAGGACAAGGTAGTGATTTTGTGAACAACTCTGCCAGTTGATGTTCAGTACAAATGTGTTCCACAGCCAACATCTCTTTCTTGATTCTATCTCTAATAAACAGATACTTCCGTTGTAAATGTTTTGTGCGGAAATGAAGCCAATTAACTCTTTAAATAGCCGAGATATCCAGATTGCTTCATTTGAGCTAACATTAGCCGCAACAATCATCTCTGCCTCGCAGGTGAATAAGCAATTACTGATTGGCGTCGACTTAGTCATGAAATAGATGCACTTGCAAATTTTACCACCACACCACCAAATTTGCATAACTTACTTCTTGATGACCAATTTACATTTCTTCGTCTTTGCCCAGAAATGTCAATTCTGTGTTACTTAATTTCGATTCATTCTTATCAGTAACCGTCTTACATTTGAAGCAGCTTTTCGGTCTTACCAGACAACAATGGAATGTTTTGAGAAGGTACTATGTTCTTTGTGAGCCGCCTTTCCTTTGGCTACACAAACCTTTTATGCAATTGATAATAACTGATTATTTTTTTTTGCATATAACGTATTTAATTATTACCATTCGATTATATCTTTAGTTTTATCTAAATAGGTACAGATATATTTATGAATCACAAAATATAAGTGAAATTGGCCTGAGGCAGTACTCACTTAGAGTACAGTAGAACACGGACACCTCGACATTGAGATAGTACGTGTTTTTTTTAATTCCGCCATTTTGATTTTAACGTTGATTTTGCAGCGTTAAGTTTCGAGTTTACGATTAATTAATATTTAAAAAATTCCATTCAATTTATTACATTTTAGTGTTTATTTTAATTTCTTTTTTCGATTTACAGAGGATGAAGGCCGTTGGAGAATATGTACGTTAGAGAAGTATGCAGCAGTACCACATCTCTATCGCGAGCAGATGAAGAAGAAGATAAACATGTGAATCATACGATTGATTAATATTTTACATGTATTGTAGTATTGAATGTAATATTTATGTAAATGAGAGAGAGACAAATATATATTTTTATCTTATTGCACTATTCTATTTCAAAGGTAAAACATACATCATCATGCCAAAATGGCGTTAATTAAAATTTTCCCTAAAATATCTGGCGTCAACAAAACTTTCCAACTAGTACACGTTAACGACAAGGTCACCGATTACGTTATCCAAAACACTTTGTCCACATTAACGACGAGGTCATCAGAGAAAGTGAAAGCAGGGTCCCTCATTATCTCAAGGTCGAGGTGTCCGTGTTCTACTGAGTACGAAACGTAGCTTTTTGTGTGTGATTGCCCCTCCTAAAAGGAAGTGAAGTAATTACAAACATTTTATCTAAGTACTATTTTTAATTGTTACTATTGGTCTGACTATGTAATTCTACAGTTTGCATTATTTTATCTAATTTCAAGATGATTCGTAATTTATTTGTTCTACTCTCACCATTAAAACGCAAATGATCGTATATGCTGGCACGATGCTAAGTGATCTTTTAAATACACATTGACAAGATGTGGCTTTGTGCGTATTAGTCACGATATGAAGTTAACAACAAATTCAGTAACAGAATGAACTTAGTTTCAAATTAATTATGTCACTTGTCAGGTTAGTTTTAATTGTCAAAATTCTAATTGGCTGTCAATCTATAGATACCTCAGTATTTGGTATTGTTGTCGTGTTGGTGTTTGTTAAGCTGAAATAAAGTAATTTTCAAATTTCAGTATTTTGTGTTGGTCATAGAAAAGTATAGTATGCAATTCGTTTTATAAATATTTCTAGACACTCTCGTGTCTGAATCGCTGTTTATAAACTTGTTGCATAATATACTATTAATACACAAAGTGAATTAATTGTTGATCAATCAAGTCAATTATTAAATAGATTAGACATTAGGAAAACAGGAAATCAGCTATTTATTTTAATAACCGATTTCTGTTTCCATTTTGTCTAATCTATTTAATACACAAAGTATAAGTTGCGTGCAACTAAATGAAAAAATAAATTTAAGCTATTTAAGTTTCAGTGTTATGTAAGCTGACGAGTGACGGTCTATCCGCTCTCTTCAACCTGAATATCTGTCCACAAATACAAGTAGATCTTATAATATTTCAAAGAAAGTTTAAATTTGTCAACACTTTAGTGTTAAATTTAAATTTTAATAATTGCATAAATGCCCCATTTTCATGTTTATTTAATCCTCAAGGATCACAATAGAACATAAACTTTAGGTTCTCTGAATAGAACAAATGAATGAATCGTGTTACTGTATTTCTATTCACTAAACGGTTTAATTTTGCTCTATCGTTTGGTTTCATTTTCTATTGTTCTGGTTACAATAATAGCAAAAGTATGCATACGTGCAAATGTTTAGTCAACATTGGTCAACTTACTCAAAATACTTGCTAAACGGAATAAACGCTCATTTTGCTTTTTTTTTATTAAAAACAGCTTTCCTTGTAAAACGTTGTAGTGATTATCAAAAATCACACATCTAAATATATAGTTAGGGAGTTGTTGATGCCAACTATAACGTACTGTATCTTTATAACATACACTTCACTTTAGTTACTGCTCCTTCTACTACAACTACCTTCAACTAAACTTGTTAATTAGTATTCATGAATCGACAGCTTTTCGGTTAAATACATTGCATAGGTGTTCTTGTTGTACTTATTAACTTAATTTGATAATAGTTTATTGTATACATTAATTAAAACCAAACATATACTGGCTGCAAAAAATTATTGTTGCGCAGACAAACTAATTGCAAGCAATTCGTACTAATTAATATGATTACAACAATGTTTTGATAGCGTTAATCATTATTAAACGGAGTGGGTGATTTTGTTTTCGACGTTGTGAATAAGAGGTTTTTAACTAATTAAATCCTGTTTAATAATTATAGCAGAGTGTAGTGTCAGTGCTTGATTTTGTTTTAATAAACATTCAAGTTTAAATTGTAATAATTAACTATTTAAAATATTTATTACATGGTTTTGTTTTAATCATACAAACGAAGAAAGATGAATCTCTACATGACAAATGTAAACAGAATTTAATTTATTAATTTACAAATCATATTTTTTTTTAATTATCTTTCTATATCGTTTGTACTTTTTCTATAATATTACCCTTATTGCTATTCGTCAACGATATTTAATACATAGTGCGGTGATTGCAATTCGGTATTTTACGAAATAAATTCAATTGACTTCTATTAAAAATGAGACTCTATTAATTCTTTTTATTTATAATTTTATGTCAGGATCTGAGCTTCTTAAACAAAGTACGTGGAATGAAATTTTAAAACAAATTTTAATTTAATAATTTAATTAAACGTATAATTACCGGAACGGGCACGTTTTAAAACAACTTGAAAATATATCTCCGCTACTATCTTTTTCTATATTTACAATTTTGTTTATTAGATTGTTAACACACTACCCTTCTTTGCATTTACTGATGACTAATAGATGCAACCACTTGCGACTTTGAACGTTGACCTTTATGACCTGGTTGTTTTTCATTCCATGTTCTTAGCTTGTTACTAACCTTAATGTTTATTTTTCGTACTCTTCATGTTTACTTTCCATTAATGTTCCGTTTATTAATTACTTCTAATAATAATAACGTACGTTTTACAAACTTGATTTTCATAATTCTTTCAAGATGACCTTAAATTGTCGTCATCAGACACTTGTGTAGTCGTTGCCTTATATTTTGTGATTTTTATTTTGCCTGCCTTCTTGGAATTTCTGATTACTTTTCTAAGTAAAGAAATCGATTCTTTGTTTCCAAAATCCCTCTAAAACGTGTTATTTGCAGTTTCTCTAAATTAATTATGATATAATTTTATAATGATTTTTCAAAAGAATGAATTCTTTTACCCATAATTTTATCTGAAGGTCTTGCCTTCTTAATTAAAGTAAGCGATTTGAAATTTTATAACAATAGAACTAAAATAATAAAGCACAAGTTTATTTATTGGTTAAATCTAAATAAATTTTAAAATTTAAATATCTCAACATGCACGTTTTAATGCAATTTAAAGAAATATTTCCGCTACAATCTTTTTTTTGTATACAGAATTTTCCTAATTAGCTTCTTAACATTCTAACCTTCTTTATATTCACTGATGACGTAATAGGTTCAACTTTCTATGACTTTGAACGATTACCACTGTGACCTGAGTTTCTCATTTTATGTTCTTTCTTTGTTGATAACCTTAATGTTTATTTTTCAAAACCTTTCATATTTACTTTTAATTAATGTTTCATTCATTAATTACTTTTGAATCACTTTATTTATTATTGTATAAAACCGCATTTGTGTCCCATCTTAACTGGAAACTTTTTCTCGTTCCCTGCTGAAATCGTTCTGTTCCCCCTATCACTTCGTTTTAGTACGTACACCTGAATATATTTATCCTCTTACTATACACTACACAGGTTCATTTTAATACTATACACATACTATAGTTACAAATTCAAATATTGCAACCGCCTTCTGATTGCTGCAATAGGTACATTGTGTACTCTAAAACTTTTTCGTAGTTATAAACTGACACGTATTCTGATAAAAAGTCAAATTACATTTGTTAAAACACAAAATAATATGGCGGCATTAATAAAGAATTTTAACATTTCGTTTTTTTATTTTTTCTTTGAATTAAACTTGGTATTGGTACGTTACAATGACCGTCCGTCCGTATGCAAACGACGATCTCAAAAAATCACCAGTCTGATTTTTTAAAATTATGAAATATTCTACTATTCTTAGAATGTTTACAAAAATATTTTACACATTCTTTCTTCAAATAAAAGTTGTTTATAATTACACAACTGTTGTTTAAACTACAATACAACTTCTTTAATCCGGACTATTAAATGCATGAGGTATGGCGGGATTAACGATTTGTCCGGATTACTAAATCATTTACTTTTTTGTAAAATACATATAAGGATATAATGTGGGATAAGTAAAGGATAAGGATATTGGATATAAAGTACATAAAAACCCAAGTAAATCAACTAAAATATTAATTTTCATGGGCTCGAAGTTTAGCAGCTTTTTCAATTACACAGGTTTGAGTTTGTGACGTAGTATTAGCACATGACATTAAAGTTATGTTTTTAAAAAAATTTTCTTCACCATCTTTCACCACGATGAACTAATGTTTTTTTTGGCAAAACTCTCCAAAACAAATCACTCTCGTCAACGTCATAAATCGGATCAACTTGATGTTCCATTTTTCAAGTTTTCCTTTTTCACCAGAAATACTCAATTGACTGATTCTGAATATGTCTTTAAATTTTGTGAATCCAGCATTAACTTGCTTGAAAATCTTCTGATTGAGTTTATTAGCGGTATACAAATAGTCTAATAATTTAGATTCATTTTTATTTATATCTGCAACTGTTGATTTTCCAATACCGTATGTTTTTGGCAATAGAACGAATACGTTGTCCAGATTGAACACAATTTGTTATTTCAAGATTTTGGGTGAAATTCAATGTTATGTGCTTTCTTTTGGAAATTTTTTATCTACGATGCACAAGCTACTTAAAACGACACAATACACATGAAGTCAATAAAGTTACTGACGTCGATCTATCGGGATGTCCGGATTACCGAGGTGCATCCGGATTATTGACTGCGCGAACCCAGTGTCCGGATTACTGAATAATCGAATTAGCGTGTGCCCGGATTAAAAAGGTTGCAATTATTTTAAAAATTGCATAAACATTTCGAACTAAGTTAAATTTTGTGCACTAATAACAGCATGTTTAAAATGTAAATGCGTTAGTTAGAAAATCTCATTAAAAACAAGGGTCGTTAGAGTAAGTAATATGATGCGGTTTCAAGTGATGATGTAAAGAGAGTACCGATTTCCATATCCATCAAAGTGTCTAATGTTATTTAAAAAATGAAATGTAAATATGAATCGCAAAGCTGTTTTTAATTTAAAAAAATGTATGTGGCCTATTTTGGGTTTCCTGAGTGTGTTAGTTAATGTGAGAAGCTTTTTCTTTAATATCTGAGATATTTATATTTCAATTTTTATATTAAAACAGTAATTGCAACTTAATTTTATTTAAGGTAATGCTTAAAAATTGCAATCTAATTAGAAATTCTTATTAAGAGGAATTTTATGCCATTTTACATGTATTTTTCTTTTCTGTTTTATTACACTAAAAAAAACCTAAATTAGATGTAAGAATGTAAGATGTCAACAAGTACATTAATTGCGGTAATAATTTTGGACAAGCTAAACAAACATTAATCTCTCTATCTTTATTAACTAGCACATATAGTTATTAATTTTAGATTTGGTAAATATTATCGAAATTTTAATGCAATTGTCATGCGCATTTAGCGATCATTCATTGTTCTGTCGTAATATAAGTTAATATGATATGTCTTAAACCTTTTAATTAAATGAAAGGGTAAGCATTTGTAAATGTTGTAGAATTTGTTAGAATTTTGTTCAATCCTTAATAGCTTTAAGGTTTGGTTATCAAAACCGTAATGGATCGATGATATACATATCGTTGGTCGTACATCGATTAGTTAATGACCCCCTTTTGTAGATGAGAAAATGGCGTCAGGAATACGTTGTATCGATAAATTGTCATAAGGGTTATTGTCTGAACTGGAAGTCGCAACCCAAATTCACAACCGAGTACCATAGATGGAAGCCGTCGCTATCGCTACGAATTGTTTGCTATCTGTATTGGAAGAATTCAAAACGCCTGCAATTAAAAGAACGATGAAATTCCAAATTGGTATTGTAAAAGAAAATCTTATCAAATCTAAACTCTAATACAGAGGTATGCATTTCTTATTTATTTATTGCATAATTTCGAAGATACCGCATTTTTCACCATTGTTTTGTCGTCGATTGACTTGAAAAATTAAGAAATTGCGTTTTTTCTTTATTGGCGTTTTGTAGAATGTCATTAGTTTTGGTTGCATTTCCAGTTTCCGGTTGGATGTTTATTTGCGTTTTCCTCGAATTGAATACTGAATGTTGTGAAGGAAACCTTTAAATTAACACTTGCGTTTGATTGTCAAATATTAGTTGGTTAATGTAACTTATTGTAAATTTTAATATAGATTAAGAATTAGTAGTTTTTTTGTTTTTATCAAAACGATAACCTTTTGATATTTATTTCATTTATTGCATGATATTTGTGTACCGGGTGACCCAATAAGACTGTTCCTCGGCCATATCTCGGGAACCGTTCGTCGTATGACTTTGTTGTAAAAATATATTAGGTAAATCGGCCATGAAAAATTGCAGAAAAATATTTTCAAGTTTCAAAATAACCACCAGAGGGCGTAACTGCCATCTTAAATTTTTTAAATTGCATTTTCTATAAATTTCGCATAATAAACAAAACATTTTTTCACATTTGTAAAGAAAACCAGTTTATCTATCATTTTCGTAAAAACAAAAAGTTCAGTTTTTTCAAAAACAAAGATGGCGGGAGGTGTTAACCTGCTTTAACTTCGTAACTGTTTGACCGATTTTAACAAACTTGGTATCGTTGAAAAGAGCATTCCTTAAGCAATAAGAGTCAACATACTTAATTTAGTTAAATTCTTCTCCGCCAGGGGGCTAGTTTTGACACCATGACCCAAATTTAAAAAATCAAAAATTAAATAGAATTATATGACTTTTCTTTATGATAAAGTAGCTAAATAACATCCAAATAGACCAGTGAAAACCATTTTTCAAAATCTCGTTCCTAACCTCAAATATTGGAAAATGAGAATAATTAATGTTTGAAGATCGAAGACCGCGCGGTAAATTTTCTAAAACTATTAAAAATTTAGCACAAAATGAATAAGATGTTAAAGAGACAATTGTGAGTCTAAATAGAATTCATTTAGGTATTATTTAAAAAATATATCATCAGAACATTCATGTTGCTCCAAAGGAACTAAACGCATTTTGAACTTATTGTCGCTTTAATATTACTCGTAATTCTAACCTTTAATTTAAAAAGTAAGCCTAAAAACCTAAATAGGTATACTATATACTGAATTTGAATATGTTAGACCATATATTTTGGAACCATTTACAAAGATTCTTTGTAAAATTTGATGCCCCAAATCTAGTACTTTGCGTAAAGTTTTAAGCTGTTTTTTTGCAATATGGTGTGTGGTCTTGGAAAAAAGAAAGATAGGTAGGTAGTTCAGTTCATCTTTGCCAAAAAATATAATATATTTGAAAATTAAAAGTATAAGGTATAACTTTTTAATCGCAATAATGAAAAAACAAGGTAAGTCTTGGCTTGGTTTTAAAGTAAAGTAAAACACCCTACACTTTAGGCCTTGGAAAATTAAACAAATGGAACAAGATGCATTAGAAAATGACAGTCGTAATTTTAAAAATTACTTTGTTGTGTTTACATTTAGAAAGTGCAGTTTTTTGAATTTGTAATCTTTTGTAATTATTTTCTGTTAATTCTTATAGCAGAGGTAATGTAAATGAAGAAAACACTATATAAATACACTAAATAGGTAAATCCCACACTTTCAAGAGTGATCGCTGTATAGATGGTATAAACTAATGTGTACTATGCTGTGTATTAAAAGTGTCCGTTAAATACATGAATTTGTAAAAAATTTAAAAGTTATAAGAGTGGAAAGAAAAAAACATGTACTTAATATGTTGAATCAACTAGTGCTTGTTAAACTTGCTCGTGCTAAAACAGATCTTTAATGTGCCCATATTGACAGTAATATTGCAAGCATTTATTTATTTGTTTCAGAGTTTGGCCACCTTAGGGTTGACTTAATTTTTTAATATACCAAGCTTGTGTAGTCTTGGTACTGCCGTTAACAATCATCACCAATGGTAATGCTGTTAATTGTTCTGGGTCAGAATTTATTGCACTTAGAAGTGGTAAGCACAAATTCATCAACTATAAATATTCATAGCCAAGACTTTAAAACATTGTTAAATGTTTTAGCCATTCTTAAAGACAAAAGATGAGCTGGTCATAAATAAAAAATAGTCATATGTTCTCTAGGTGGTAGCGTTTTTTACCAGGTAGAACGGAGAATTACACCTTTAAGTCATAAGCTTGCTGATCTTATTGCCGTATTGAAAAAAAATGATGTATTCACAAATCCAAAAGTACCTTGATGCTAACTATCACGTTCCTCCACTTCAATCTTGATTTAGATCATGCTATAGTTGCACCACCTAAACCTTGAAGAAAAATACTTTGCCAAGACAAACCAATCCACAATTGCACACGGTTTTGTCACCACACTGTACAGGTTTATACTGAATTTCTGGGACACCATACATAATACTTACATCACAATACAATATTTAAAATGTACCATACAATTAAATAAATAAATAAATAACCACTGCTCTTATGCATGTAATCAATAATGTTCTATAGGCATATGATCAAAATAAAATATCAGTATTAGTTTTCTTGACTTTAGTAAAGCTTTTGATTTGAACCACACTAGTATGCTCCAAATTATGCAATATATTGGATTCATTCCTAACACTTGTTCTTTGATTTAAAACTTTCAAGACCGTTTCCAAAAAGTAGTATTAGGTTTTCGCAAGTACTACATTATTTCTTAAAAATCTGGTGTTCCACAAGGTTCGATTCTGGACCAACAACTCTTTATTGTATATTCTGTTAATTTGCGGAAATTTGTTAGTTCTTGTGCTCTTTGCGTATGTTTGCTAATAATTCACAACTACTGTACTCATTTCATAAAAAGAAGTTTCACAAAAGTCTTGGACCGCATAAATAATGGCATTAAACAGATCCTAAAAGTATCAGCCAATCATTGTTAATCATCAACCTTCTTAAACTTAAAACGATGCTTGGTTACCATATCTCAGTTCTCAGTTCATTCACAATTTTTAAGCTAAATAATGAAATAATACCTGTTCCAAGTAAAGTGCAGAATTTAGAATTTACTAATGACATCTTGTTTAGATATAAAACCCATTTCATTAAATGTATTCAAAAAGCTTATTTAAACCTAAAAATTATTATTATTAACGGGGTAAACGGGATCTCCAAGATGGGATGGATACGATGTAGAAGTGCCGATGGACATTTTGGAAGGCGATGAAGTCTTATTTATAGTAGAACTCCTTTAATGTTGGTTTTCTCAGACAAGACAAATGTATGGTTCCGCAATAATTAAAGAATTTGCTTATAAGATACAAAAAGTACAAATTCATGTTTACGGTTTGTATATTTGATCCAAAAATTTAATAAAATCTCTTATAAATTACATGGCTGAAATGATCTTTTATCACAAAATAATTATGTTTAAGACATATATGTATAATGAAATAAAATTTACTACAGATGTTCATTCTCTAAATTTACTCATTACCCCACCAGAGCATAAAACAGCTCTATTCCAATCATGCTTTGCCTATCAAATCTCAACAGTTTATAACAACTTACCAAGTTGTTTTAAATTTTTTCGATTCAAACATTCAAACATAAATACCGACTGCACTTCAGTTAAATGTTCAAAATAACAAATATAAGTAATATATCTTCTTCTAACTATAAGGTTTTTGTTTTCATGTTATTTAGTTTATACTTATTTTATTATTTTAAGTCAAGTTTTGCTATTTTATTACTACCCAAGGTTTTAGTGGTAGAACAAGAGCATTCTATGTTCAGGGTGTCATTTGATAACACCTTGCGATTCCATAATGAAGTTTATAATCAGTTACTTACCTACTTTAATCAATATTTAATCGGGGGCAATACCACTAGAGCTCATATTTGGCCGGTTATTTTTTTCGCGCAGCTTGGTGAGGGGATACAGGATGAATCACAATAAATTTTTCATGGCACCGCGTGTCAGTGTGATGATCATCGAATTTAATCGCGGTTCTACTTGTGCAGTTCATTTTAACTGTGGCTAAAAATAATGTTTTTGCATTTCCCTCAGTTTTGACTACTTCAGTAATTCCACATGACTTGTACCATACAGTAAGTTGGTCAATTTGCATAATTTTTCTTCAATATTTTTCGACGCCCAGAAACTTTTTAATAAAAACTGCGACACAATCACTGAATTCTGCAGCTCTAGGTAAGCATAAACCCCATCACATCAAACTGTAATGCAAAAATTTTTTTTTATTAACAAATTCTAGCGTGCGTCACCTCACCCAGCTGTGTTTGATTTTGCACTGGCTTTACAGTAAAGTAATGAAAGTATTTACCATAGAACCCAAGAACAATGTTTTCAATAATACTTTCAATAGAGCAAAATTACTATTTGGTGGTCCTTGGGCCAAACCAAAATCGTCGTGCAACTAAGAAAATTATTTATAGATTTTATGAAACAGAATGATTTATTATATAACAACATGAAAACAAAGTTGAGTTTGCCCTCTTTAATTGTTTGTTTTTGATTGCGCCTGCATATGTCTTCAGTGTTTCTCTATTTTTGTCTTTTATACACTAATTAAACAGTTTTTTGTTTCAAAACGTGATGTTGCAATAAATTGTAATTGATTACAAAAAAAAACCTACTGCATCTTTGTCTACAACGAAACGAGGCCCATTTAGTAAAGACAACTGGCAAATTTTATACAATATTTATAAATATTTCCAAGAAAATTAAAAAATATATACGAAGTTAATAGTTAACCTTACTTTATTTAACCAAGTATTTTGCAGTATATTATACAGCCTGTCCGTGTACTACACGGACCTTTGATATTGCCTTTAAAACGTAGATTTATTCTAAATCAGTTCTGGCGATTCTTTTAGGTTCTTCAGTGGCTACAATTTAAAAATATTTTAATTGTACAGAATGTCCCACTTTCTTGGACCACTTGCCAACTTAAATATTTTAAATAGAAACACGTATTCTTTATTTTTTATTCTGATCTGCGTAAAAAAATGGAGACTTACATGCCAATATCGGCTTCTAAATATTTAAAATTTTTTTAAGTTCTTATTTGAAACATCAAACTCAAATTTTATTCACACTATGGGTGGTAACGACCTTAACTATCTATGGCTTAAAAGTTGATATTGGTTATTCAGAATATAAAAAAATGTCACATTTTGTAATCGAGAATAATAAATAACTTGATAAAATGAAATGGCACACCCTGTATATTTTTTTCCTTATCGATGCAAAATTAAATTGTCTACAACTTTGCTACTTTTATCGACAACTCAAAATTATAAAATAGATTTTAAAATTAGAACAATGACGTTTACATTTCCTATTTCTAGGATCTTTTTGTGGAGATAGCAGAAAAACAGTAAATTTTCTGTCAACGTTTCGGCTACTACAATGCATATTCTTTATCAAAACATCAAATTTAAATCGTTTTTCACACATGCAATTTGCTAATTGAACATTTAGACTCGTAACAAACATAGTCACTTATCACAACATAAAATTAGAATTAAATAATTAAAAGCACACACATATGTATAAAACAACCTACGTATAGGGTTATTCACTATAAATTAATCGCCCTAATTATCGTTTTATTACTCTTAGAAAAAAAGTTATACATAAAAGTTGTATAGTTCTAAGTGAATTTTTTTAAAATGCCATCAATAGTTCAGTTACTCGCCGTTTACAGAGCGCAATGAAAATATAATGTATTTTTTTAATGTAATACCCTGTATGTTATTACATTTTTTGAAGAGATTGGGGTTAAGTGGAAGAGCAAATGGTTTGATTTATGCAGACCTATCTGAAATTCGCCCGTTTGGGTTTTTAATTATTGTTAATTTATCTAGGATGTATTTTTGTTTTTTTTTAAATCCAAATAAAAACAATTATTATTATTATTATTATTATCATTTTTATCTGATTTAAAAATATCATATGTTGTCTTTATCTTGAACCGTTATTGAGTTATTAATCGTAGAAAATCTCAGTTACTTAATACGGAATTGTTAACATCGTCAAAGTACGCCATGTAAATGACAAATGTTGTGTTTCATAATTAACATTTCATTAATTAAATCATCAAAATCGTTTATAGAGAAGCAGAAAAACTTCCTATATTTACCTGTTATATTCAAAATAATAAAAGCTGGGTAATTTATAGTAAATAACCCTGTACAATCGACTAAATATAAGCTATGTTTGTTAAGAGTCAAGAGTGTTCAATTAGCAAATTCTATGTGTAAAAAAACAATATAAATTTGATGTCTTGATAAAAGGCTACGCCTTGTAGTATTCGGAAACGTTGACAAAAAATTTATTGTTTTTCGGCTTTCATAAAGAAGATCCTAGAAATAGGAAATCAAAAAGTCATTTCTACTAAAATTAAGGAGAAAACCACCATTAATAAAATTAGAAGAAAATCGCTAGACAGATTATTTTAAATAGTCGAAAGGAGTATGTGAATAAACTGAAAATGTGAAATACTAAAAGAATTGCTAGTAATCTTGTCAGCATTCGAAATCTGAAATTATTTGCAGGGATCTTCAAAACTCCAACTTTATCTGCTATTTGCCGTACTTAAATGGTAGGATTCTCAACTGCTAAGAATGATAACGATTGCAAATTGCATTACTTCTTCAGAACAAAATATATTCTAATTTTTTGTTTATAGGTTTTGAATCTCAGTTTGGGGACATTCTGCTTTATAATTATGAACTTCCAATCGATTTTCCGGTGTTATAAACCATACTAACTAATTCTGCTGTCGAAAACTGGCTCATTATTACTAACAATATAAAGATACAATAAAATGTAATTGATTGGACAATTACTAACACAACTGTGGCGTTTGCATTTTATTGATTTTTCGATGATAATTTTCAATAAAAATGAGTTTCACAGCTAACAGTGAATTTTTGGTAAAAAACATTTATAGCAAAATTGTAGAGAATTTAATTTTATATTGGTTTGGCAAAAATATACAGGGTGTTCCATTTGATTTTATTAAGTTATTCATCGTTCTCAATTACAAAGCTTGACATTTTTTTTCTCATACCCTGTACAAATTACCTGCAGTTAGGGTCTTTACCGTAAATAAAATTTAAATTTGATATTTAAAGTAATAACCTAAAAACGTAAAATATCTGAAGGGCGATATTTACCCATTTAAATGTTTAAAAATCGATATCTCGAAAAGTATAATTTTTTAGTAACATTCGTATACATAAATTCACCATAGTTGTTCACGTAGATTCAGAATAAAAATAAAAATATGTTTTTGTTTAAAATGTCAAAGTTGTCAGCTGGTCCACAAAAGTGGGACACCCTTTATAATTGAAAATATTTTCAAATTGTAGCCGCTGAGGAACCTAAAAGAATGGTCAAAACTGATTTTGAAAATATCTACTTTTAAAAGCAACATCGAAGGTCCGCGTACTATACTCACAGGCTGTATAGTTTGTTAATATTATTGCATTATCTACTGTTTTTGCATTTAGCCAATGTTACTGCATTTCTACACGTGTCTCAATGCCGTGGTCTAAGCAACAGGTGTTTCGCTCGAACTGTAAAACGTGTTATTCGAGAAAGGGAGCTAGTAAATTACGTACTCAAAGTGATTTTAAAATCCCACGACGGATTTTCACCAAGACTCTCCTAAGTCAACATTTGACAAATGTTCAGAAGAAGTGATATACAACGACCAAAGATTGGAAAAAACATCATTCAAAAAAGTTTTAATGAAAATGAGGTTTAGGTAACAACGTAAATTGAGTTTTTTTATTATATACGTTCAAAGGAATGGAACCCTAAACTGCAGTTTTTGGTGTTTTTCTGTTTGTTTATTATATACGTTATTTACCAACATTATACATAAAAGCTGTAACAAATGTTGTGCTAATGACGTCCTATCATTTATACTGATGAAAGTTACATACATTCGTCTCATACGACACCTTACCAATGGGCAGATGCATCTAATAAGGGACTTATTGTTCATGATGGATTTGTCAGCAACGCATTACTAATTTTCAAATATGGACAAAAGAGTTGTGACTATCACCTAAATGAACTCTACTAACTGCAATCGATGATTAGAACACCAATTAATTTCAAATTTACCAAGTTGTTATGGATAATGCTAGCTACCATAATGTTTTAGCAATTAAACATCCCCATTCAAATAACAGAAAGGCTGAAATAAAAACTTGGCTAGATTAACGTGGCATTATTATTTAAATTCAACTAAAATTGAGTTAAATGAGGTAATATTAAGACCACAAACAGTTTCATATTGATGAATTATTCGAAAAATACGGTCATTCTATATATCATCAGGAGTTAAATCTCATTGACAAATCTGGGGGATAATTAAAAATATCCGGCGAAGAGATTAGTGATTGTACTCATGTAGAAAATATGTACCTAATTTTTATTATTTGCAATAAATGTGTCATACTGTAAGATGTTGAATGTAATGTTGCCGATGTTTTAATTTAATTAATCAAATATGATAGCATGCAAATACAAAAGAATCAACCTATTAGTGAAAGAATTGCTATTTAATGTTGCCTTCTGTATAGCTTTATAGACATTCTTGTAATTACTATACTTAACACTAATTTTACAATTACATTTATTAGCAAGTCAGCGATACATTTAGTTCGACGTACAAACACAAACGTTAAAAATAAAACTATTTTATAAAACTTTTAATAAATGTAAAATTGTAAATTAGCGTTAAGTGTAATAATTGTAAAAAATTCATACATATGAACCTATTAATTCATAAATGAACAACTGCAGCGTGTATAGAAAATTTCCATAAACACATAAAGAATCCACAAGTTTTAATATTTCTTGTATAGAGGCTGTTTCATTAAGCTTGGTACGCGGCCATATTTCGAAAACTATTGGGCATAGAAATTCGGGAAAAATTTTGTATTACTAAAATGGCTATGAGAAATCCTGGAAAGTATTTTAAAATTTCGAATTTTACCTTAAGAGGGCGCAATTGACAGGGCGAGGCATAAAATTCAAGATTTTTCGAAAAATTTCATCATTTTGTATGAGACTCCTTAGCGTACCGACCTTAATAAGACAAGGAGAAGCTCCTGAATGTCTAATACTTTCTTCGCCCGTTTCAGAGTTATTGTCAAAAGATTAAATTTTTCAGGCTTTAATTTGATAAAATGGTTATTTTCCTAGTTTCAGGAAATTTTTGGTTTAATTTTATAATTGTGCAGATTTATCACTCATTTCAGTGGCACAGAACTACATTTAAATTAAAAACACCCTACAAATAACTTCTAATAAGGCATAGATGCTGATGCTGTTTGAAAGTAAATTAAAGCATGTAGTCATGAAACAAAATCTGTAGGTTTCCATGAAGATTAACAAATTAGAATAGGTAACTGTCAACTACATCATTACTGTATGGTTTTGCACCAGGCTCTGTCAGAAGCTGATTATGACAGGCGGTTCCACTATTGCCATTGGTTAAGAGGAGTCCGTACGGTGAAAATAATCGAAATTGGCTCATCGTAGATTGATTCTACAAGTGTTATTATTTAAAATTTTAGAATATTTTTTTTTGTATGACAAAATACAATGTTTATTCTACAATTTGGTCAGCCTCGATTGAAAAAAAATATTCATTTTATCTATAAAAAAATCGCAAAAATGTAAAAGCGCGTAACTTGAATACATCATAACTCGGATTAAACCAACGTATCTAAAAAGTGTCTGACCAAATTGTAAAGTAACTTGTGGAAAATGCCTCTGACAATTTTCGCCACTATTTATCGAAAAAATGTGATTGCTACATTAAATCCCGTAATAATCTGCAATGCAAGATACTCCACCCCACCATGCATTGCAGCCTTCGCTGTCAGGTCGTGATTCTAAGAACTTTTATATTATTGCAAACTGATTATATTGCAGATTACATTCATAAAAAAAACATTTTTGTTCAGTAAGTGACAAGAGTGTTCGGTACTATTTGTTATTTTTTTGGTGTTTAAGATATTATCGTTATTACCATTTTCTTAAATTGAAAAATGGGAAAAAAAGACAATAAAGCAAGAGTACGAATGTCATCTTATAAAAGAAATCGTGGAAACATTAGCATTTTAATGGAAACCCGAAAGACTATTATTAAAATTTTTGCTAGAAATCTAGTGGACCAATGTTTGGAAAAAGTTTTTAAAATTTTGGTAAATCATTTTAATATTTATTTTTAATAAAAGTACTATTATAAAATAGCTATTTATTGTATATGTGTTTTAGTAGGCAGATTATCCACGCAAGAATTTTTAATCGCGAGAACGAAGTTCGAGCGTTTAATTTCTTAAGGGATAATATGCCATTAAAACACGAATGCAATACAAGATTTTATCCACAATCAAAACAATTTAATTGAAAATAAGTAATCTGACAGTTCTAAAATTTCAATGTAATAGCAAATATTAGAAAATTTAGTGAAACTTTGGGCGGCTTTGCATTATTAGTTGCTAGGATGCTTGTTTATTAAAACAATATTTCTAAAAAAATTAGAAATCGTTTGTGTGCGTCGTTTTGAAAAATGTCAGAAAGTGATTCTTTGCCGGTAGAAATTAAAGCAGAAGCTGATGAAAAGTACTTAATGATGAAGGTACAACCAATTTTCTTTTCTTTTGTATTGGTATCTTAATTATTTTAAATATTCCTAGGTTGCTGTCATAATGGGTGTTTGTGGAGGTTTACGATGCAATGAACTGGTAAACTTAAATATTGAACATGTGAAAGATAAATGATCTTTTATCTACGTGTCCATCCCAGAAACAAAGACCAATATGTCAAGAAGTTTCACTGTATTAGACGAAGGATTCTCTGTTAATGTTATGGAGATATGCAAGAAATACATACGCCTACGTCCTAAAAGTACTATTTCGCAGGGAAGATTTTTTTTGCGATATATAAATTCAAAATGCACCGTGCAACCTGTGGGAATTAACACTATTTCCAGAATCCCTTCACAGATTGCTTCTTTCTTAAAACTTCTAGACGCTAAAGCTTCACAAACCATAGTATGCGCCGTTCTTGGCTAATGCTGGTGGTGATATTCTCACTCTTAAGAGGCACGGAGCGTGGAGGTCATCTAGTGTTGTTGAGGGGTATATAGAAGAAAGCGAGTCAAATAAAATCGATATTGCTAGAAAAATTCAGAAAATCCAGCACAATGCAAGAGATCTCCGCGATGCAGTCTTCCTCAAACGTGGTTTGTGTAAATGTAAATCCTGATATTGCAAATAAGTTTACTTTTGATGTTAACGTGAATGTTAATATTAATGTTAATAAATAATTACTAAATTTTCTGCAAATTTTTCTTGAATTTTATATATTACAAAACACTAATGTTTTATGGAATATAAAACACTAGTGTTTTATAGGTGTTATAATACGTTTCATAACGGCATAATAATAGCTCTATAATATGGTGATTGTGGATAAAAATATTTATACGCAAACGTCTCAAAAAATGTTGCTAGATTTCCTAGGTTTTACTTTTACGTCAAGTTGTAAAAGATTTACTTTTGCGCATAGACTACTTAATACATTTTATAAAATAACAACAAAATAAAAGTTTGACTAAGTAAATTAAATCTGTTTGAGATATCAAAATTAAACAAAAAATGAAGTAAGAAGCATGCATATATTTTGTAGTATCTATAACTAAATAATATTTATTAATTTCTAATTTATCTGAATACGTTTGCTGATAAAGTAGTGTATGTTCTTCAGAGTAAAAGCATTGAATGTAAAAGTGAGTTTATGTGGCTATGAAAATGATCAAAACCTGTGGAGAAACGTCAGGTATTATTGATACTGTCGTTTCAGACACTGGCGAATCTTCACATCAGATACGATTTTTGTTACCAACACAATGAAAGGGTATTTAAAAATATAGTCATACAAATTTACAGGAAAATGTTACTCATTCGTGGACTGCATCACAAAACAAAACTGAGAAAAAATCACCAGATATCATTCAAGTTGCTGGCAGAAGAATAATAGATTTCCAATTTTTTTCGATCAACTTAAACTTTTAAATAACCATGTTCCACATTTTAGTTGTTCTATTAATAATCTGAATATTATAAAAGAATCAACTGAAGGATTGGTCTCCATTTTCCACTTGCATTGTAATATGTGCAATATGATACTAAAATTGCCAACTAATCAAGATAATACTTTGAGCACGGCTTCAGTGGAAGGTGATATGATTATTGAAGTTGGATTTTTCAACAGCGAAGAACTTTTTTCTGTAATGAACATTCCTTACATGTCTGACAAATTATATTCAAAGTGTAATAATAAAGTATGTGACGGATGGGAGACAACTGCCATTAAACTAATGGAAGAAACAGCTTCAGAAGAATCGAAGTATGCATTATCTATTGGGCAGGTAGATCAGGATGGTACACCACTTATTACGGTCGTAGCCGATGGCTGCTGGTCTAAGCGGTCATATCGTACTAATTATAATGCACTGTCAGGAGCTGCTGCAATAGTTGGGCAACACACTGGAAAAGTCCTCTTTATTAGTGTGAAAAATATTTTTTTTTATTTGTACCAAACTCCGTAAGACACCAATTCCAAATACAGTGGAGCTTTCACTGGTATAAAAGCTCAAAGTATTTCTGATGGCTTCAAATTAAGTGAAAAAAATGTATGGCATTCGTTACTGGAAAATGATAGCTGATGGAGACAGTAACACATACAATAAAATTCCCGTCCATACAAAACTCTGACTGTGGAAAAGTTGGAATGTTGCAACCATTTGCTGCGAAATTATTGTAACAAATTAAAATCTGTTACAACAGAAAAGCATTATCCCATCACATTGAGGAAAATTCTAGGTGATTATCACATTTTTATTAATATTACAAGAATTTTTATTTTCGAATTATTTCAGGTCAAAACATTATACGATTGCGCACAGCAGTAGTCTCTGCTATTGCGTTTAGATCGGTAAACAAAAGTATAAATTCCTCAAAACTACTGAAACAAGGCATAGACAATAGTTTGTTTCATGTATTTGGGTCTCATGTAAATTGTGACAAATATTTTTGTAAGAGAAGCAACGAAGACGAAAACTATATCCCTGATTTAAAGGGTCATCCACAATTATTTTCCCGCTTAAATGGAATTGTTTCTTATATTTCTAACCACAGTCGCAGTCTAATAGAAGATGTAGATAGCAACGTTGTAGAGCAATTCAATTCTATTATAGCCAAATTTGTGGGAGGAAAGAGAATAAATTTTTCTCAAAGACGTTCCTACACTGGAAGATGTAATGCTGCAGTGGTTTCCTTTAATTCAAAGAGACCTCCAACTATGCATGGAGTGAGTCCAGAGAAGACAATTAAAAAAATGGAACAAAGAAGAGCGGAAAGAAGAGCAAGACTTTATCAAAAATGGTCGAGGATAAGAAGAATAGAATCAAAAAAGGCAATTTAAGCATCAGAATACATATAATCCTCCTGATGCAAATTATAGGAAAATTTGAAAAGGAAGCAATATCTCAATTGGAAAAACAAGAAAATGTTTCAATTAAAGAATGCGGTCTTTTCATTGATAAAGATTTTTGCGTTTCGCGTTTTCTCATGCAAATTTAATCTATTTTCCTATTATGACATCAAAATTATACTGTATGGTTTGAATTTTCGTGGCAAAATTGAAAAAACTGTTATTATCGCGAACTTCGCCCTCTAGCAATTTTATTTGAAACTGTCGAGTGCCGATGGATACAGTATTTGAAAACACTGACATTTCTCTTACAAAGAAGCTTGGGTTTGCTGTAATCCAATAAGTCATTTGAAAAATACAGTCATTTAAATTATTAGACATTGTGGGGCTTCTCCTTGTCTTATTAAGTCTGGTACGCCAATGACCCTCAGACAAAACTTATGCTGAATTATTTAGACTTTCCAATGATGTTATTAAAGTCATATATTCATATAAAAATTTTGGGAGAATTTTAAGCCTCGCACTGTTAATTGCGCCCACTTGCGGTAAAATTTGGAACTTGAAAATAATTTCTAGGATTTTCTCATAGCCGTTTTAGTATAAAAATTTTTTTTTTTGAATTTCTATAACCAACAGTTTTTGAGATATGGCCGCGTACCAAGCTTAAGGAAACAGCCTGTATAGTATACAAGGTCATTGATGGTCTATGGTAGGTTAGACGTTTATAAAAAACGGAGCATAGAAGTAATCTTAAAATTTGGCTATTGCCATAAATAGACACGATCTATCTTTCTAAAATATTTTCATTTTGGAAGTGTTGCCGCTTCTACTCAAAAGTAGTAACAACTTGTTAAAATTAAATAAAATTATTCAATTTTTAGAATCGCAATTTCTTACTGATAATTTTTTCTGAATAGTACTCTATACCTATCTACACCCGTTTTTGAGATAATAATTATTTTAAGTTATTTTTTTCAAAATATGATCCCACCAATTTTAGATACAGTTTGCAAAAGCCTTGTATTTAACAACTACCTAAACAAATTTATTTTATCTTATACATTATGGTGAAAATTGTTTCAAGCCCGATATGGATCCCACACTTTTGGAACTGGAGAAAAGAAAATTTTTAGAAAATTTAGAAAGGACAGACGCAGAAAGAGACTAATTAGAAAAACTAACAGTTTTGCAAGCTGAAAGTGGTTATTGGCTAGAAGAGAGGAGAAAATTATTGACAGTATCTTATTTTCATTCAGTTTGTACTAGACAGAGCACTACCTTATGCGGTCCATTAGTAAATAAATTACTATATCCTTCAACTTCATTAAACGTAGCACCCATCTATCATGGAAAAAAATTTGAAAAGGAAGCAATATCTCAATTGGAAAAACAAGAAACAATTAAAGAATGCGGTCTTTTCATTGATAAAAATTTTTGTTTCTTAGGTAAAAATAGTTTTGAACGCTTCAATACGACATATGTGAGATATAATATGCAAATTTTTTTTAACAATTTTAGGAGCGACACCCGATGGACTAATAGATGAAGACCGAATTGTAGAGGTGAAGTGTCCGTTTTCAGCGTACAATATGAATCCTGACCAAGCAATAATTGAGAAAAAATTACTTTTTGGAAAATGGAGATGCTCATATAAATACCAATGATAAATGGTATTACCAAATACAGGGTCAATTACATGTAACAGGACGAAAAGCATGTTTATTTGGAGTATGGACTGGTAACGGATTTAACATGAAAACAGAATATGTTTTGAAAAGAAACGACTATTGGAACTCTACAATGCGAGATAAATTACGCAATTTTTATTTCGACTGTCTTTTGCCAGAGTTACTTGACCCAAGATACACTCGAAATTTGCCCATTAGAGAAGCACAGAAGCGAAAACGGAAACTGATGATTATCACAAAAAAGAAAACTGTCAGGAAAAAATTATTTTTAAAGTAATTTGTGATATATAAATTTCTTTATCTAGGTGATTTAGTGATTGCTAACGCTCAAGCACGTATAGGTCATTAAATAAATAACACCTACTTGACAAGCTTCATAATAATCGGAGCGGTAGTTTGTCCGTAATCTTGTATGCATACGAACGGAATGACGGCCGGCTGGCCAAGACAGATAATTTTTTGGCTTCATTGTAGGTAACACACTAACTCTAATTCCTCGGAACAAGTGAAAAAGAGGTGTTAAAATTTTCAATTTGGAAACGATCGCATAACTCCCCATCTACAAGATGTGGAGTAATTATTGTTGAAAACTGTATGAAATATTATAGAGTCTATTAATAATTACAAAATTGAATTTTGTTAAGTTGTTATTTTATATTAAAAAATTTCATGATTACTTTGATGTCATTTTTAGAAATTTCAAGAACTAATATTACCATATTTCAGAGGTACTGTGTATATAGGTACTTATTTTGTCTATCAATTAAAACAGAAAGAAAATAATTATAAATACATATTGTATGTAATGTAAAATGTAACATAATTTGATTATCATTCTTCGCAAATCGCATTTCGAGTTTCGAGTCGGATGCATTCATAGACAAAACAAACCTTGGATGCATTCTGCGATTTTTGGAATTATTGGACCGTTTATTTTTGACAATCATCTTAATGGTGAATCATGTTTGAAGTTTTTAGAAAATGACTTGCCTATCCTTTTAGAAGATGTTCCTATTGACTTAAGGTTGTCCATGTGGTATCAACATGACGGATACCCTGTACACTTTTCGCAAAGGATCCGTGATTTCTTAAATGCTAATTACCCGGATTGCTGGATTGGAAAGGGTGAATTGTTTTCTTGGCCACCCAGATTCCCGGATTTAACTGCGTTAGATTTTTTTTGTGGAACCGTATAAAAGGCTTTGTTTATAAAACGCGACCAACCACATGGGACGACATGATTGGGCGAATGGAAAACGCTATAAATTTGATTTCACGAGTTGAAATTAAAGCAGCTGTTAACAAATATAGGACAAATGTTGATAATTGTATTTTGCTAGATAAAGGTCATTTTAACATTTATAAAAGCGCCCCAAATATCGTCTTTTACATAATTTGGACTATTTCTAAGCCTAGATAAAGTGTGAAGGGAGGCATGAAATATAACATAATATCAAAGCTAATTGTTACTAATCCAGGCACAAAACTACAACACTAGGAAAATAACCATTTTTTCAAATTAAAGTCTGAAAAATGTAATCCTTTCACAATACCTCTGAAACGGGCAAAGATATCGAACTGCGGTTTCGCGTTTTCTCATGCAAATTTAATCTATTTTCCTATTATGACATCAAAATTATACTATATGGTTTGAATATACTGTGCCGATGGATACAGTATTTGAAAACACTGACATTTCTCTTACAAACAAGCTTGGGTTTGCTGTAATCCGATAAGTCATTTAAAAATACAGTCATTTAAATTATTAGACATTGTGGGGCTTCTCCTTGTCTTATTAAGTCCGGTACGTCAATGACCCTCAGACAAAACTTATGCTGAATTATTTAGACTTTGATGTTATTAAAGTCATATATTCATATGAAAATTTTGGGAGAAATCTTGAATTTTAAGCCTCGCACTGTTAATTGCGCCCACTTGCGGTAAAATTTGTAAAATAATTTCTAGGATTTTCTCATAGCCGTTTTAGTATAAAATTTTTTTTCAATTTCTATAACCAACAGTTTTGAGATATGGCCGCGTACCAAGCAAGGAAACAGCCTGTATAGTATACAAGGTCATTGATGGTCTATGGTAGGTTAGACGTTTATAAAAACGGAGCATAGGAATAATCTTAAAATTTGACTATTGCCATAAATAGACACGATCTATCTTTCTAAAATATTTTCATTTTGGAAGTGTTGCCGCTTCTACTCAAAAGTAGTAACAACTTGTTAAATTTAAATAAAATTATTCAATTTTTAGAATCGCAATTTCTTACTGATAATTTTTTTCTGAATGTTCTCTATACCTATCTACACCGGTTTTTGAGATAATAATTATTTTAAGTTATTTTTTTCAAAATATAATCCCACAAAATTTAAATTTAGCTGCTATTTGAACCCATATAAAGCAGAAATTTTAGATACAGTTTGCAAAGCCTTGAATTTAACAGCTACCTAAATAAATTTATTTTCTATTATACAGGGCGGTTTAAAATTAATGATTTTGACGTGACATACAAAAGGTCAAGACTTTATTTTTCAAATGGAACACCCTGTATATTAGTATATTCTGGTAGACAATTAAAATGCCTTCAAGTTGATATAGCAAAATGGTACAGCTAACTAGTTAACTTTTTTGAAATAATCGCAATAGTGATAAAAAATCACATTGTCTTCACATAATTTGCATTAGTTAGCCATTGAACGCCATGTGATTTGACAATTACTGAATTATTCACTGCGTTTGACAGATGTCGATGTATTCAAAAACAAATTACAATAGAGCAAAATAATTACTCGCATGAAATTTTGATGAATCTATTTATTCTTTATAGACAATGTGACAAAATTGTGGCAAGAACATGTAGGAAATTCAATGAAATGAATTCTGAGGAACTCTGTGCTTCTTCTTAGATATAAAATCTGTAGAAGAGATAAGAATTCCCTTCTGATTTGCAGCCAATAAACGAAAGAAAGTTTATTGCGAATACAGGAGAACTTTATCAATTATGGTTCTAATCTTAAAGCATAAACGTTCTTTCGTTCATGGGCTGCAAATCAGAATACATTTCATTGAATTTCATACATGTTCTTGCCACAATTTTGTCACATTGTCCATGAAGAATAAATAGATTCTTTAAAACTTTATGCGAGTAATTATTTTGCCTCATTGTAATTTGTTTTTGAAGTAGTAAATCACAATCACAGTCTCAAAACTTCGACGTCTGTCAAACACAGTAAATAATTGAACAATTGTCAAATCACATGGCGTTCCATGGCTAACTAATGCAAATTATGTGAAGACAATGTGATTTTTACCCCTATGCTATATCAACTCGAAGGCATTTTAATTGTCTATCAGAATTTCAAGTAATATACAGGGTGTTCCATTTGAAAAATAAAGTTCTGACCTTTTTGTATGTCACGTCAAAATCATTCATTTTAAACCTGTTTAAGATAAAATAAATGTATTTAGGTAGCTGTTAAATACAAGGCTTTTGCAAACTGCATCTAAAATTTCAGCCTTATATGGGTTCAAATAGCAGCTAAATATAAATTTTGGTGGGATCATATTTGAAAAAATAACCTAACATAATATTATCTCGAAACTGGTGTAATAAATATAGGGAACTATTCAGAAAAAATTATCAACAAGAAATTGCGATTCCAAAATAAGTAATTCCTGACAAAACTAGAACCATGAGTTTCCGTATCAATTCGCCAGACCTCTTGTTCTATATAAAGAAAAAAGTGGATTTCAATTTGTTTACTACAATCGAAAATTTAAGAAAGCAAACACGATTAAATATCCCTTTAAAAATCTTAATATTGTCGTATTTAAAAAAAAATTAAATGTTAGTTACTAAATAAAACCATTCAAATCCATAAAACTGATCGTAATTCGTAAATCGTGACTTTTGTTAATAATAAATTAAATTTTGCATTATCTAGAGAAACATGCACTAGAAAAATTGTGTAAACATTATTAAATTAAATTAGAAATATCGTTGTGTATCAAAATATGATTCATTGTCAAATAAGAACTTCTCGAAAATACTTAACACGTGTATTACACATGATAAATTCGGTAATAATATAAATTTATATTAAAAATCTAGCACTCATTTAAATTGAACAAGGTAGTATTTACAAATGGCGACAAACGCCATATTCGTTTTTCTGAATTCATAGTTATGAATATTAATAAATTTTCGACTATTTCGCATAAGGGAAGTCATTGATTTTTATTTAGACATTTATGCAATTGAAAGAATTGTTTAAAAACCGCACAACTAACTTAGTGAATATTTTGTAAAAATGTTCTACGATGTTCATGATTACAGTTTAACATTCAAATTATCTTACCTTGGTAAATGATTGACCCTCGCCTTCATAATCATAATTCCAGTTTACCATTTTCACAGACACAGCACTTATGCACGACCACAAAACCATTAAAACGGTACCAAACTTTCGCGACGGTAACTCACGGATGACTAAATTATTTTTTAAAAAATACATCTAATAATTTATCGCACGTGACGTCACAAGCCTACTCTGCTGCATATGTTTGTTTAATCGACAAACACGGTGCATAAACAAAACAGAAAGATTTATATGAATATAATGGCCGTTCACGCACCCCGTTGGTTAAAATATTTTGCTCATTTTCTTATAAATAAATCTGAAAATGTATATAGTCGAGTAAACGCATCTATAGAATTGAGATAAAATATTGTGGGCCAAAAATGACCGGATTACGGGTTTGTGAAAATTCGCATTTTGAGTAATTCAAAATGTTTCGTTGTGATATTTGAAGTGCATTCAAAGGTGGTTTCTATAATATTTGTCTGACAATAGATAATGTATCATAGACGACCTAATCAAAATGCAGAAAGTCCTAAAGGGCTGTACACACGGTGTCCGTTAACTCAGCTTTCTCTTAAATTCAAGGCGCTGAAAAATTGTCACCACTCATGTTTTCATATTAAAATTGCCATCATACAAAATTCTGTTCATTTGTCACATACACACTCTTTCCAAAACCAAACAAATTAATTATTATAAAATTAACCGCGAAATTCAAATATAATAATACCGCTTGACCGATATCTAACATCAATCTCTACCTTTGGGACCCCGCTAATCAGTCCCAAAAACATAAATAACTTGATTAAATTGGTCAAATCGGTTGGGTCTCCTAACTTTTTTACCAAACCTGGTAACTTGGGCTATGTGATCTTCGGGTTCGTTTGAATTTTCATTTCTCTTCGTGCTATTCGATAGGACACCAGTCCTTGAACAATCGGAAGCAGGCAAAATCACAAGTACTGCACTAGGTAGAACATCAACCGTCAAAACGTTATGGTCAGGAACGGAATTAGATAAAGCATCATCCCTTGAAACGGAATCAGCACTGACGACTTTTGTCGTAACATCGTCACCAGAACACTTCATCATAGAACTCTGCACTTGTAACGGAACGATTTTCTGTACCCGACGTTTATACTCTCCCTTCTGAGTACGCACCAGTAGTTGACAAACTATTCCATCTCTACCGGGAAAGATTTTGATGACTCTTCTTAATGCCCAATATAATTGCTTAGATTTATCGCCAGCGATCAGAAGAACTTTGTCTACTCCAATTGGTCGAGTAACTTTTGTTATGGCGATTCTTTAGCTCTCCCAAGTACTATGTCTCAATTTTTGTACACCCGACGATGTTTAATTTTCTTGTTAAGACTTTCAGCATTTAAATCTATGTAGTCTATATCACCAACACTAGTCCCCATCATATCGTTTAACATAAACAAAAAAAGTGTAAGAGGTATCATATCTCCAGGATCTTCATACAGGTAGCTAAGGGGTCTGGAATTAATTACAGCCTCGCAGTCACAAAGTACAATTTGCATTTCTTCTTCATCGAGTGTCGACCTGCCGAGGACTCTTCTCAACAGACCTTTGACCATTCCATCATCTTCTCAAAGAACCCTCCCACCAGCTTGCTGTGGGGATTAAATTTCCACCAAATTTGTTCAATCTCAGTTTCTTTTTGAATTGTCTATCAATCCAGCTCTCCGAAAGCATTATTTGCTCCCACAAAATTAGAACCATTATCAGAGTAAATAATTCGGGGTCTTTTCCTTTGGGCAATGAAACGACGTAACCTCATAAGAAAGAAGTGCATAGATAAAGATTTAACCAACTTCAAATAAATAGCTCGATATATTCCACATGTGTAAAGAACCATCCAAGCTTTCTGATTGCCACGCAAATAAATTGGACCAGCCAGATCCACTCCAGTTATTTCAAAAACAGCGGCATCTCTCACTCGATCTTTTGGCAAAGAAACAACCACAGTAGAAAGTGGTTGAGCAGTAAAACGACGACAACGCTGGCAGAAATGAACAATAGAACGTATAACACGCTTGGTTTTGGTAATCCAAAACTTCAGTCTAAGTAGTCCCCATAATATTTTTGAACTAGCATGACAGTTGTAAAAGTGATAATATTCTACAATCCTTTTGTGAGAGGATTATCACCAGGAAGCAAAACGGGTAGAATAAAATCCGTCTCATCTTTACGTAAAAGCGAAGGTGTTTGTACCCTCCATATACCGGTTTTATCTAGCAATAGATCTTTCCTCTTAAAACCGTCTATTTTCAATTTCCTCTGAACAAACCGAAAAAGAACTTGCTCTGCTTAGTCAACCTCTTGAACCGTCAAATTCTTGTCTGTAATACGATTTTCTTTAGTCTTTAGATTGCAAATAAAACGCATTATCCAAGCTATCATTCGTAAAATTTTATGATAATTGGAAAAACGATGCATCGCACCTGAAACTAAATCATCAGTCTTGGTAAAATCATTACTTACAAAACATTATATCTTCGTTTCTTATCTGCTTCCTCACTTTCAGTAATTAATCGTCTCTGAACTGGCCAACAGGATTTGGAACTGTATAACAACGCAGGTCCTTGCCATCATTTTCCTTCTGTAAGCGTCGTAGGTTGGTTCCTCGGAAAGGTAGATCTGCTGAATTTTTATCTCCAGGGATATAAAACCAGAAATCAAGATTACTAATTTTTCTGATCTCCTGCACCCTGTTGTAAACAAAAGCCTTCCATGGTTCGTCATTTTTAATCCAACTAAGTGCTGTCATTGAATCAGTATAATAATAAGTTACCATGTCTTCTCTTTCAATAGCTTTTTGAATAGAATGTGAAAGTCGAGCTCCAATAGTACATGATAGCAGTTCAAGTCGAGGAATTGTAGCTTTCTTGATCAGACTAACACGACTTTTAGCTCTAACCAAATGCACAGAAATCTTTCCAAATTTGTCCATAGTTCCAACAAATACACACGCAGCATAGGATTCTTGACATGCGTCAACAAAACAATGTAAAGTCGCATCTTCCTTCATAACACCTGTGTATCTTGGAATTTTCAGTTCGGGTAAAAATTTAACTGTTCTAACCATCTTATATATTCGTTACAGAAGTCCTCCGAAACGTCATCATCCCAACCCAATTTCAATTCGCATAATCGTTGGAGAATCTTCTTTGGCTGTACAGTTATCGCACATAAATATCCAATAGGATCATAATTTTTGAATTTTAGACAAAATGAATCTTTTCGTAATCTTTTCTGTGTCTTAACGTATCCTCTGTCTTATTCCTACAAAGTCCAGTACTGAGGTTTCACCCCCAAACTTCAAATCTCGGTCTAAAAAATTTGTTTCCTAGCATCGTAAATTAAATTTTGCGTTTCTATGATATGAACTGATTCGCTTCGAAATTTATTGAGTTCACAAATATTATTAACACTAGTGGCGCAATTATCCACATAAAATAATTTTATTAATTAATTAATTCGCTGTTTCACGGTAGGGTTTCTCTACTTGGTCTAAATGATACTGAATGATGGCTCCAAGTAAAAATAGCGACGATGTGATACTATATGTCTACCTCAACAATCTTTGGAATCACGGTCTACAAGTTCAATTTCTATTTGTAAGAAAACACGCTCAATGTCTGAAATTATTCCAATAGATTCTGCACGAAATCTGTCAAGGATATCTGGAATTCGTGAGATTAAGTTTGGATCCCTTTCCAAACAATCATTGAGTGACAATCTTCCTTTTAGCTTTGCTGACGCGTCAAATACTGGCCTGATCTTAGTTGTGGCGCTGCTTGCTTTAATCACCGGGCGATGAGGCAAATAATGTCTTGGTCAACTATCAAATTCAATAATTGGAATCTTCTCTATGATATTATTCAATTCCCAGTCACTGAAAACTTCTAGATATTTGTTCATAATATTATCACGTATAATCTTATCTCTTGCACTACTCTGTTGCTTCATTGTTAATTCGCAATTATCTGGCAGATTACTCGGTTCATAACGCCAAGGAAGTCGAATACTGTATCTCCCTTCAGCTGTTCTTTTCACCGTCTCTTGAAACTTCAAAACAGTCTCTCTTTCTGCTTGTTCTACGGTACAAACTTCTACAGGATCTAAAAATCCCATTAAATCTAATGTCCACAAATTACTGATTGAGGAATCTTGAATAAATAACGACAAGTAAGTTTGAACTTCAGAAGATGCGTTAACGTCACTTTCATTACGTCCCATAATCATCCAGCTAATCTTAGTTTCAACAGCAATAAGATGTTTTCGTAGTGGTCGGTTCTTACCGGTAAGTAATTTGCCACATACGTCAGCACCAATAAGAACTTCAATTTCAGAACATGCATCATGTCTTGGCAATGCAGGCATATTTTCTTTCTCCATTAACTCTTTAAAAATATCAATAGGTAAAGTAGGAACATCATTACAAATTTTTTCTTGATTCATAACTACAAAATCATAATAATTCTTTTCATCCTGACTACTAATGTATAATCTGTGACGTGTATGAGGAATTAGTTCAGTAGTTAATTCACCATGCTTAGCATTATGTTCACCAATCATAGGCAAATTTAAAGTACGGATAATTCTGTTACTCACATATGATCTCTGAGAAGCAGTGTCAATAATGACTCTTACTAAAATTTTCTGACTTCCATTGTATACATTAACCAACAAAGTTTGCAGATAGACATCCTCTGTTTCATAACTAACCAAGGTTTGTGATAAAAGTGTAGAATCTGTACTGTTATTTGTATCACTAGTCTGAGTTCTTACTCTGCTACACATAACTGGAAAATGGCGGCCACCACAAACAACACACCTTGGTGCAACCCGACACTTCTGGCTTCTATGTCCTGTACGTAAACAAAAAAACAGCCACCCTTGTCAAGTACATAACTTTTCTGCGTTCTTCTAGATTTGTCTTGGAAGCATGAAAACAGTCTTGGCTTGCATGTGACTTGCTACAAAAAATACAAGAAAACGATCTACGTTCTCTACCTAACGGATTTTCTTTTCTGTTTACACCAATCAAAGTAGCAGCTGTAGGCACTTTCTTAACTTCAGATTTCAGCCTAGTAGGTGTTTCTGACTTATTTTCTAATCTATAACCAAAACCTGAACGTGCAAGCTTAATTCTTTCTTCCGCATTCACTTCTTCTTCAATAAATGATATCAACTTTTCTAAATCATCATATCATCATTAGCATCTGTATATTGCCTCTGCCAAGTTCTAAGAACATCATCAGGTAAGCATGATTCGACTAATGGGGATAAAAAATCAGTGAACTTAATTTTCTTTTTATTCAAATTTTCTAATGCATGCTAATAGGTTCTTAGGCGATCATAAAGTATTGATAATTCACCACGTACCTTGCCTTGTAAAGCATTATGCATCACCATGCTCAATAGTTGTCTTACATACCCTTTACTAAGAGGTCATCAAAACAAAACAAATTAATTATTATAAAATTAACCTGAAATTCAAATATAATAATACCGGTTGACCGATATCTAACACACGGACGTTAATTTTTTAAAACATGTACGTGCATACATAAAAACGAAAACAGTAACGTCAATGTATATGAAAAAAACGTGCGGTTTTTGAATGCACAAACACAAAAACGCGCAAAAACGTCACGTTGGTGTTTTCTGCAATGTAGTGTCTTATGATTCATCACATCCATAAATAAATAAACAGTATGTGTTTATTTTATTTAATTGTTGGGTGTTAAATAAAGATGAATGCGTCAAAATCATAAGACACCTCTGGCAATTACGACTATATCAAGAAATTTTTAGTGCGCATTCCTAGCTGCCCTCCCACACTTTGTTATTTTCGTCGGTTTTTATCACCGCGATTCGAATTGTCGTGGTAAAAACGCCAAAAACCAAAGTGTGTGGGGAAAATCGTCGTGTCAAATCGCGACAATAAATATCTGCCGGAGCTTGATTTTGGAACGACGGCACAAATCGCGGCGATAAAAATCGACAATGTGGGAGATTTAGCGATTAGAATTGCCGGTTTTTTCAACATTAGCAAAGCAGACACGGGTCGACAAGCCTACCTTTTTAGTACCGAAGTAGCTTTTTATAAAGCTAGGCGCCTGCAGTTTAAAAAACTACGCGCTTGTAGTTGTGAGTAACCTACCTATATGATTTAAAATAAAAAATGAACAAAAAGCTGTCAGAAACCAATCTGTTCTTGAATTTATTGAATTGTACAGTTTCCCTTGCCAATGGCGTGTTAAACTTGTAGAATATAGAGATAGAAACAAAAAAAAAAGAAAAACCTATGATATCTTGATAAAGAAATACAAGAAATAGATACAAATGCAATCAACAAACTGTAAATAATAAAATAGATTCTCTATACGGCGCTTTCAGAAAAGAATTAAAAAGAGTGAAGGAATCACAAAGGTCTGGAGCGGGATCAAACGAAATTTACCAACCTCATTTATGGTATTTGGAACATCTGACATTTTAACTGATCATGAATCTCCTCGAAAATGCAGTTTAGTATAGATGATGTAAATGACCTAAATTTTCCAGAGCCAGAAATATGGTAAGCATACCTAAAAAGGGTGTTTTATTATACACAGTTGTGTAACAATCAGTGAATCACAACTTTGAACTTTTATCACGTTGTATTATGTTTTAACATTTTATACATACCTCAAATTATTATCTTTTCCATGATGCACTTCTGGTTTTTCAGTGATGTTTGCGTGCAGAAACGTTTTTTTTTTTAATAGAGTGATGAGAGTGAAAATACTAACTATGCTGATGAGAGCATTTAAGCAATGTTGCCCTTTGCGTGTGTAGTAGCAGAAAATGAATTACCTTGTTTTTCAAACCAAGAAAATGTCTCTAGAGTGTCTACACCAAGCACAACAAGACATTATAAAAATAGATCAGGCGAAATCTGGCTGAAGAAGTTTTAAAAAAGTGTCTGCCAAACTCAATGCTCCCCAATAGAGAAGATAAATTCGATGTAAGCGCAAAAATATTGCGAACAAAGTTAGGATACTTGTTTATTCTGCATGTTGGTTTCCGATTAAAAAATTTAAAAATTTAATTTTGTTTCACCCGAACATTCTGCTTGATACACATAATTATTTCTTAACTTTAACTTAGATCTAAGTATCTTATTATAACAACAATTGCTTTTTATTTAATATTTCATTGTTATATCAAACATATTTTATAAATAGTAATTACAATTACTTACATTTCTAATGTACGGTGGAACTCTGAATGTGTTCGTTTTCACTTATACGGTTTTGGTTCCTAATATTTGGTATAATAAATGTAACCTTGATAAAATTCTCAAACGGATAAAGAATCATAAGCAAATTCAAATTATTGAATGGTTTTCTTATTACCTTAAGCAATATATTACTGTAAACGCCCACCTTTGATGCCCAAAGTTACAATTAAAAATTGTAGTTTGGGAGTAAAAGACACGTACAAAATTTTTATAATTAACCACGGGTTTAGCTTCAGTCAAAGAATAATGTCCAGAGATCAAAATAATGTACACTCATGAAATTTAAAACTTGGACACCACAATTTCTGTAAACAAAAGTTTGCACATTGGGAAACGGGCTTAAGGGTATCATTTACAATTCTAACAGCAGGTAGTCTCAGCAGGGGTTATCTTATAGAAGGACTGTAGAATGAATCATTACACTAAGCACGTTTTAGAAAATAGGTAATTTACGTTGCTTACTTAATTTTTTCTTTAAAGAATATATTTGAAGGTATCGCTAATTAAACACCATAGCTCGATTAATTATCGAATCAAAATTTTGTTTAGGAAATGTTTACAAAATAAAATTAGAAATAATTTTGATTTAAAAACGTCTACAAGCAATAACTTTTAAATTAAATCAAAAACTAAACATGGTTATTTGGGTTGACTGATTATTACTTATTTTAAATAAATCTAACCTACTAATTATTGTAAGTTATTAAAAAATCATTAAACTCTCTATTCATAATATTTAGTCCTTACAAAATGTATATTTTATGACGTTTCATTTTTTCTGTAGTTAATAAAAAAAGTGAAAATAAAAACTAAGGCAATTCTTATTGTCAACGTATATATTTAGTTTTTGACAAGAATTTATTACATAATTATAATTAAGATGCCAAGTTGTAGTTTAAAATTAAATGAAAACGTTTTTTTAAATAAAGGTATTACTATATAAATGGATATAAGAAATCAATAATGGGTGTGACCTCCGTTGTTATTGATACATTCTTGGGGCGTCTGCTCATTGACGCTATCAAGGTATCAATATAATTAATATTAATCGTTTCCCATGCGGTATCAATGGCTGCAATTAGTGCATTACGGTTTACTGGTATAAAATTTGGCCCTTGTTGTCTTCGGATAACAGCAAGTATTCGAGCCCAAACATTTTCGATAATGTTAAAATCTGGGCTTTTTTGGCCAGGGTAACAGCTCCAAGTTATTTGCTTGTATCCAGTTGCGCACAACCTGCGAGTATAGGGTCATCATATCCCGATAGTTAATTATCGAATGTTCCAAGAAAATATGTGTAAATAGTAAATGGAATCTACTAACGTAACGTTAAGTCGTTAATTATAGTTGCATGACTCTCCTTTCATAAGATATAGTTCATATTAATATGCTTATTGTAAAGCTTCGTACACCTGAACAACAAACCGAGGAACAAACGAACGGTTCATTGTTCTGTTTGTTCCTCGGTTTGTTGTTCAGGTGTGTACGAGCTTTACAACAAGCATTTAATATGAACTATATCTTCTGAAAGGAGAGTTATGTTTAACTATCTTTAACGTAGCCCAACGTTTCCGCTACTCGATTCCATTTACTATTTACACATACTCTTTCTTGGAACATTCGATAATTAACTATCGGGTTGTCGATGACCCTAACTCCGCAGGTTGTGTGCAACTGATACAAAAATATTTGGAGCTGTTATCCCGGACAGCAAAGCCCAGATTTTAACATTAATCGAAAAGTTTGGGCTCGAACACCGCTGTTATCCGAAGATCAACAAGGGCCAAATTATACCAGTATAAGCGTATGTCAATACTGGCAAGCAATTGATCCGCATGGGAAACGATTAATATTACCTATATTGATATCTTGACTGTGTCTTTCAGCAGACGCCTAAGAATGTATCAGCATAATAATGGAGGTCACACCACATTATTGATTTCTTATATTTATTGCTATAGTAATACGCTTTATTTAAAAAAAAGTTTTCATTTAATTTTAAACTATAACTTGGTATCTAATTATAATTATGTACTAAATCTTGCAAAAACTAAATATATACGTTTACAACAAGAATTGCCTTAGTTTTTTATTTTCACTTTTATATTAACTACAGAAAAAATGAAACGTCATAAAATACGACTATTGTAAGGATTAAATATTATGAACAGAGAGGTTTAATCATTTTTTTAATAACTTACAATAATTAGTAGGTTAGATTTAGCTTAAAAAAAGTAAATAATCAGGCAACCCAAATAACCATGTTTAGTTCCTCGATTTAATTTAAAAGTTATTGCTTGTAGACGTTTTTAAATCAAAATTATTTCGAGCCTTCTTTTGTAAACTATTTCCTAAACAAAAACACTGTTGTCGATAATTAATCGAGCTACTGGTGTTTAATTAGCGATACCTTCAAATATATTCTTTAACAAAAAAAATTAAGCCAAGCAACGTAAATTGCACCCATTTTTAAAACGTTGCTTAGTGTAATCAATTCATACTAGTCCTTCTATAAGATAACCTTTGCTGAGACTACCTGCTTGTTAGAATGTAATAGGCTACTCTTAATCCCGCTTCACAATGTGCAAACTTTGTTTAAAGAACCTGTGGTGTCCAAGTTTCAAACTTTCATGAGTGTACATCGTGTCGTATTTACAGAGTTTCTGTGGGAACAGTTTTTGCAGTAATTATTTACACGCGGTGATAATATTCAATGTAAAAACTATTATCATTCGTACGCTCGCAAGTTCCCAGTGAATATCTGTCAGTCAGATTATGCATCAGCAGCGATTATTTAAAACCACAATCAATCTTGTAGGTTAGAACAACTTCCTGGTCAGTCTCGCTTCCTAAGGGATAAGAAACGGAGTTTAAGATATGGCTTTTATAAGTGACAGGAAGTCCGTCGTAGGCAACATACTTGGAGCGGAAAAAGTGTGAACACCCAAGTACGATGAAGCCTTGTATGCGAGCCGTTTATGCACGAGAAGTTATACCCTGTCATTTCGGTGGTGGTCTGAGTGCGGCTGTAATGAAGTAAGCGGAGTAAATCTAGACTCACCCTTTGCCAGTGCTACCGAGTGAATCAGCCGCACTGTAGGGGTACGCGGTGATAAGTATGTGATAGCTGTAAAAGAACGGATTAATAACAATGTTTTTTATTGGATAGATTTTGAAGTGGTTAATACAACTTTGCAACAAACCGTTCTGAATGCTAATTAGCAATCGAGATGGGCTTTGAAAATACAGTTATGCTTGAAAGAGACGGAATTCAATCACCTGATTCAGAGTAATATCGCAGTTATTGAAGTGGAGAAAGATTTTAGTGAGGTTATTCGGACGGTTGCTAGGCAGCCCGGTATCCTTAGAGAATTCTGAAAAGAACATCAAAGATACATTGTCTTCTCGGCATTGCGCTTCCACTTATAAAGGTTATCACTAACTGAAGAGTGGTCAATAGCTGCACGGGGGATGATACTAAGTAGGGCGGTTACGCACGACGATTCTGATATTAAAATTAAGTTGTGAGATAATTCTTATTTCGGCGGCAAATTTATAATAATCAATTGTCGGTTTTTACATTACATCGGATATGGAAAAACAGATATGCACTACAAACAAAAATACAGCTTAAGAAATATGGAAACACCACTCAGAAAAGAACAATAAAGACCAAGATGCGTTAAAAAATAATAAACAGAATGTGAGTAAAAATATATAAGGGTTTTTTCTATCATTGCTGTTTCCGTAATCATCATTAACTATCTACTAAAATCAATATTATACAAAATTATACTTCAAAGTAAAACTTTTATAAAAATTTAATTTTTAATGAGATTGTTATTGTGACGTCCAATTTGAAACTAATCTTATGATGTTTAGTAACATATATATATATTACTTGAAAAAAAACACACTGAAAAATTTTTTGATTTTTCTCTTACTATTAAAAGTATGCTGTGTGGAAAGACTTGTAAGGGTTGTAGTTCACAAATAATGAAAATAAAAAGAAAGTGACGGTTCTAGCGAAACAACCTAGAAAAAAAAGAAACAATACTATTTGGCTCGAAATAGCTCACTAAATTCACGGAAGATCCTGTATTTGTAAGAGTTAGCACAGCAGTGTCTGGCTTAGTCTGTGAGTTGGGGAGGTCCTTGAGAAAACTGAAAAAAATAAATTGCTGCGTAACGAAGCGCCATCTGCTGGGCAATAGAGAAAATAAAACCGACTAACAGGAATTCCAAAGGTCTACTACGCTAAAAATGAACATAAATCAGAGAGACAAATAGACATGTAAATGTAGCAAATATAACTTAAAATACTAGGAGAATATACTACTAGGAAAAGTAAAAGATGCTGTTGCTTGAAAATTACAGGCGTTAGCAACAAGAAATTAATTAAAGCTCGCAATCAAATATGTTGAAATTCAGTTAAGACGTTTGTTTGTCACACTCCAAATTAAAGTTAGCGTACCAATTGAAGATTAGTGATTAAGAAACTCACGACATTACACAGGTTAGTTACACACGGTGACCTTAAAAACTAGAATTAAACACGGAGTAGTACGGTAAGTAACTCCCGTCAACCCAAAGCCTTTGTTTTAGCTTCACCCACTTTAACTAAACCGCCCAAGCTCTGATGGAGCTAGTGAAAACAAAACCAACGTCGGTGGATGGAGTTCGTACCCTAATAAAAATTTGCTTATACATACTAAGGATTTAAACTGTTTAATGTTACATGTACGTAAGCTTTATACGCATGCAAAGTGAATAGATTCTAAACAAGCAACTTTAGTTGTGTACTGAGGCATGTAGTTCCGATAAAATAGGTTCTTAGCTAACTACAGCAGTTGACAGCTATTAGAAGATCGGTAACCACAGAATTTCCTCAGGAAAACTAGACAACAAATCTCGGAAAGCAGATGTGTTCCCTCTAAGAGCAGGCACGCCGCGTGAACAACCCCTTCAGCCGGTTGAGTTTATCGGCCGTTAGCAGCTTCGATGCAGGCAAAACCGTGGTAGTCGTCACGTTTTCATAGTGAAGGATTCTTAAAATAATCGTTCCAGCACCCCCAGGAATTATCCAGATGGTATCACATGAAAGAGTAGAGACACGACACGTGCGAAAGCATACGTTGTAATTAAAATTAATACAACCACGAGACAAACAAAAAATATAACAAAGAAATCACTTACGGCAAATGCGGTCGGATTTATATTTATTACCAGTACACAATAATTTAACTTGAAATTATTGAAGCCACATAAATATTTTACGTGTAAACTTTTAGTTTCACAGCACGCCGACAACCACCCAATAAAGGAAAATCGCAAGATGTTCGCTTGTCGTCTTGATAAATTTTGATGGAAAACGTAGCGTGCGCTATTTCGATTTCGTCGTAACGTGCAACTCACGACAACCGTTATTCAGAAGGCTCGCAATCTACGTTCGTTCTAGCAATTTGAACCGTAACACACTTAATGCTCATAAAAATATTATATAAAATTTGTATTGTGTAACGTTGCATTTACTTTTAGGTTTATATCTTTCTAAATTTATTTACTAACTAACCCATGATTTTATCATACGCCCACACCATTGAATTTTTGATAAGGTGTTATGAGATCTAGTGGATACTATTTTAACAGATGTGTAAACAGTTACAAATGTCGATTATTTGATTGTTATTGCCAACTAAGCGTTGACATAAAATAATAAAATTTAATTAGCTTTTACGTTGTATGTTATATGATAAGTTGTGTATGAGCTCCTTATGGATTAATCAAAACAATCAGATGATATTAATTGTTAATAAACTAGTACATTTATTTTACATACTTCTCCCTTACACGTGTTGTTTGATGGTCACGTACGTTATGTGTTTTTCCTGTGTAAAAGCGTGGTCACTTGGCGTTACTGCGTGCGAATACAACTTTAGTTTCCGCTTCTCCTTTCTTTCTTTCACTTCCAGTGTCCAATTTTTGGAACATTGGCTAAAAGTTGTAGCGGTGAACACGTTTGCATTCGCGTATTTGAATTTCTTGTTTTGTAGGACAAAATTCGCGGTAGACGTTGGTTATTTATACAAGAAAGTCATAAGTTATGATAATTTGTCTTGTAAAAAATACCTAACTGTCAAAGATACAGAGGCTTCATTTGAAGATCCAAAATTTTGGAAGAACATGAAAAATATCGACGTTGATGTAGCAATTATCTCTTTAGATCCTGATATAGTGACGACTCAGAGGATTTGGAGGACAATGTTATCTCGAAGAAGAAGTAGAGGATTCCAGAGTACCCACACTCAGGAATTATTTAGTCATATAGATTATAGCGGCGACGACAAACCCCAATCTGAAAAAAACCCTAAATTATGTTCAACAGATGACCCAGGCTCATAAAGACATAACAACTTATCTGTCAAGTCAACTTCACAAACAAGTACGAAACTTAGAATTGCAAGTGTAAATATGCGCGTGTGAAGTAAAAACCCAATACAATTCTTAGAAAACCAATAGTTTTTCGAAAATAATTTGAAATTATTAAACGGTTTTGATGAAAAACAGTAGTTAAAATGTTTGAGGAGTTTTCTTGTCAAGATATTGTTTATTATAGTAGAGTGCACCAAAGTAAATTATATTTTCACCCAAAAAATGACTCACTCACTGACAGAGGAATGTTTCATTGGAGTTTTGTTGTTTAGTGGTTATTAAAAAGTTTTTCAAGAGGATCTGTACTAGCAGCAAACTCCGGATGCAAGAGTACCATTGGTTTATAACTATATCTAGAAGGTGATTCAAAAAAAATATATCCATCTTGTGGATAATTAGAAATGATAAAAATAAAATGTTTAAAGTACGTCCTTTTTGATAGGTTAAAGGAACACTTTGAAAGTTTGGTGTCAATTATGAAATGATGTTCGATATTATGGACAGCACCCCGCCAAGATGTTTGTGAGGGAACCCAATCAAATTTGGTTATAAACTTGGTGCTCATGTAGTTAAGTGATTACATATACAATTTTGAACCATATTTTGGCAAACAAATTTCCAGTGTTATATTAAACCACTTAGTCAAACTAAACGCTATTCACCAAAAGACAGGAAACGCGAACAAATTCCTATTCTAAAAATTGTACTGGATTATAATGCACTTGGGGTTATGTCAAATTGTAAATTTGTGGAAAACTTCTCATTGTTTGACGCACGAAGGGATTTGTACTAACATACCTTTCCAAAACAACTTACTCTCCTCCAAAAAGTACCTGGTTCACAAAAGTCTAAACTTTTAGGAGGCGGGTAAGTTTGGGTGTAAGGTTTTTTAGTAATTCCAATACAAACACAACAAAGATGTGATTTATGTAGCAAAAAAGTAAACGAATTTGTACTAAATGAGATGTATGTTTTTTTCCATTTTTACACAAAATAAGCAAAATGTTATTAACCAATCATGTGAAATTCAATTCTTCAATTGGACGTGTTTTTGCTCAGCATTTGGGATATTTTTCACAATTCATTAAAGTGGTTTCACTAAGATGCATTTTGGTTATATTTTAGGAAATATTGTAATTTTTTTGCAACTCTAACCTTCTAATTTTTTGGTATGCAGAGCGACGCGTTTAACTCTAAAATAACGGGAATTGACTCTTGTCAAGAAAAAATTTCGCTTTTTATACCACTTATACCGCCTGCCCGTGTAGTAGGTACGCGGACCTTTAATATTGCATATAAGAATTAGATTTATTTAAGATCAGTTTTGACCATTATTTTATGTTCCTCAGTGGCTACAATTTAAAAATATTGTCAATTATACAAGATGTCCCACTTAACATAGAGCACTTGTCATCTTTGACATTTCAAATGGAAACACATATTTTTCTTTTTCTAAATCTACGTGCAAAACTATGGGGACTTTATGTATACTAGTCGTACCTCAAAATGTGATACTTTTAAGATATCGATTTTAAACACTTTCTTTAGTCAATATCGGCTTTCAAATATTTCAAGTTTTTTAGGTAATTATTAGAAATAAAAACTCAAATTTTATTCACATTGGTTATAGTATGAGTATGAGAAAAAAAATGTCAGATTTTGTAACCGAAAATAATTAATAACAATAAAATCAAATGGAACACTTATAAAGCTTTTCCCATGATTGATGTAAATTAAATTCTCACAACTTAACAATTGATGTCTGTCTACCAAAACTCAAGCAATTTTTAATCAAAAATACACGTTTCATCAAACATTTTTATTGACAACTTGAAATTATAAAATTAAAAAGCCGAAAGGAATATAATGAATAAGGAAATGTAAAATACGAAAAGAATTCTTTGGTAGACGTGTCAGCATTTACAATATGTTTATGTACGCGATAAGGATGGAATTTGTATTTTGGAAAACTTTATTTACATGGTTTTCAAAGCTCCAACGTTATTTGTCGTACTCGCAAGGTAAGATTCTCAACTGCTGATAACGATAGCAATGTCAAATACTATATCCTGTTCAGAACAAACATGTTTTCTAATATTTTTCTCACAGTTGGCAATCTCAGCTTTATAATTATGATTTTGCGGTAGAATAAACCATACTACTTTTGCTGTCGAAAACTTACTCATTATTACTAACAATACAAAAATACAACAAAACTGGAATAGAATGGACAATTACTAACACAACCGTGACAATAATTCGCATTTCACAGCCTACTTAATTTTTCGACAATAATTTTCAATAAAAACAAGTTTTACGATCAACAGTGGATTCCTGGTAGACAAATTTCAGAATTTATTTCTACATCAATTTGGCAAAAATATACAAGGTGTTCCATTTGATTTTACAAAGTTATTTGTCATTTTTGAGTACAAAGTTTGACATTTTATGTCTCATATCGTGTATAATCGATGTAAACTTTTAAATTGTGGTTCGTTACCGCCCTAAGTGTGAATAAAATTTGAAGTTGATATTTTAAGTAATAATCTAAAAAACGTAAAATATCCGAAGGCCGATATTGACCCAATTAAATGTTTAAAATTCCAAATTATCTTTTTTGAGTTTAAATTATAGCCACCGACAAACCTAAAAAAATCGTCAAAACCGATTTTAAAAAATTCAACTTTTTGAGGCAATATCAAAGGTCACAGTTTTCAGATTTAACAAACATCTATATACTAAAATTCAAAATTTGTCTGTTTCTTTATCCCTCTATGCTCGGCCAATATAGGTGCTATTACGCCAAAGCCAAGTATATGGTTGCACATAGAATGAAGCATACGGTTAAGAATGGGGGGGTTTGGAGGACGGGTGTGTACCAGGTTTTTTTAATTGTATTTATCCTGGTCCCGGACGGGGGTTTCATCTAGTATATACACTAAGAATCAAAATTTGTCTGTTTCTTTGACCTTCTATAGACTCGGCCAATATAGGTGCTAGGCCAAGTATTTGGTTGGATTTAGAATGGAAACATAGGGGCAGAAAGAGGAGATCTGGGTGTCGGGGGTCTACTAGAGTATGCATTCTGGTCCCGTCCGATAGGACTTGGGGTTTGTATCTAGTTACAACTATAATGCAATACCTACATGACACAATTATTTGTTTATTAACTATAAACAATTACATATTTATTAGAAAAGATGCAATGTACTTTATTAAACTAGGCAGTACTTTTACAGTAAAACATTGTGAATTCCATATATTTTTAGTAGCATCATTATGCTGTGCAAAGTTTGATATACAGAAGAACATTTTCATAAACCAGACATGGTGGATCCTTTTTGTAAATATTTACAGAGTTATAATAAAATATTATACACATGTAGCAGTTTAAGTTCAATGTTTAGTGTAACTGTTTTGTAAAACTACACGTGCAATTATACAGCTAAAGAAAATATTGCTTAGCATATTTATTAGTTTTCAAACCGTAAAAAAATCCTCGGTTTACAAAACCAAAAATTCTTTTAACTGAGAATGTAAAAAAATGGTGTTAGACTTTGTGTATGCATCACGTATAAAAACATAATAATAAATTTTATACGTGTTTATAATTAAACAAAGGTTTTTGGCAAAATTTACTTTCTATAAATTTTATTTGCACACACGTTTACTTTTATCTATATTAGCACATTTGGTTTGGATACAAAAACAAATGTTGATTGCAAAATAAACTTTTAATTTATTTGGGTACTTAAAATTTATATTTATATAAAAGGGACTCTATTAAAAATTTACATTAAATTCAATAATTAACATAATGAACAAAAATTTCGAAACATTTCATTCTGTTATAGATCGAATTGGTGGATAACGAATACACGATCTAAGACAACAAACGTGAGTTGGTTTTATCATTGTTTATTTTGCAACTGAAATTACATGTTTATTTACAAGTAAGTGTACCTATTCAGTGCAAAATGTAGAAATCTTCTTAAATTGGATTAACAGAAAACTGGAATTAAAAAACAAACCACAAATGAGTATGACGTCATTGTAACTAAATGTAGATTATGTTTTTAGTAGCTTACACCGGAAAATGTTGATTATTAACCAATTCCGGTGCTAATATTATTTTAATGTAACCTCAGGGTTGTTTCCTATTTGGGAAAGATGTCATAAATTTTTAGTTATTTTGTGCAGTACTTCAAAGTTGTAAATGCTTTAGAAGTGTCTGCTCAATAGTTATAACAAACATTTTGCACTACATGTGTTTTTCTTTTTTCATATCGATTATATATTGCAACTTTTAGACGCACTATCCAAATATGTCAGAAATTAACAAAATTTTTTTTTCTAATAATAATGTTTTATTTCAATAGCGTTCTCCTTGTGGAAGTGAGTAAGAATGTAAAGGATGTACTAGCACTTCCCATAGGGATATTTCTTCCCTTACTGGTCCTTTTGAATATTTTACATTAGTATTCTGTATTAAATGTGAACAAATTGCCTTTATTGTAAAGATTATCGTATCTCCTGTCTATACAGGGTGTGGCGCGAAGAGTTTTGATTAAAAGTAATGGCGGATAGAGTTATGTTAAAAATCTGAAATTATGAAGCTATAGGTTTTCGATGACGCCGAGTTCAAATATAATATTGTCCTTAATGTGGCACTTCCGGTTATACCAGAAGTAGACGTCAACTTTGTTATTTTAAATGGAACCTAGTATTTTTATTTTATTTTCGGATTCTACATGAAATTTTAGATTAAATTTGTGAACAATGTCCTATACCAAAATGAAGTATTTTCGAGATATTTCGATTTTTTTAAATTTTGAAAAATCCTAGTCTACATTGAATACCGATATCTCCATTAATTACGAAGCTAGTGACGTGAAATTGTAACTAATAAACAACAAGCGCTTGCCCGTTAACTCCATGTGTCCAACTCATTGATATTTCATACAGAGTGTTTAAAACTTAGCTGCCACCGTGGCCAATTTAAATCATTTATAAGCTGCTTACTTTAAATAGAACACCCTGTATTTTATTACATTTTTCGCTGTATTTTTTTAAGCCAATTCGTTTGGTATCAGTATTCCCTATACCTAAATCCAACCAGTTTTGAGATATTTCATTATCTTTGTTAAAACATAACAACACTTGATTATTTCAACATTAGTAAAGGGTAGGCCATGGCTGTCAAAGATTTGATAGTTAGAACGTTAATGTTTATGTTGTTTTGACAGTTTCTTTACCAGTTTGTATTTCATAGTAAATAATGGCAAATGTAGGGTTTACTAATGATGATTTCCTAAATCTTATTATTATTTACGGCGAGTGTAATAGAATTGTTGAAAGGACTTATCGTGTTTTTACAGTTTGGTCAATTTAAGACACAAATTAATAAAAATAAACCACTAGTGGACAATGACATAAACGAAATTAATGTTTTGGGTTATTTTACGGCCTCTCCAAATGCCTCTATTAGAGATTGTGAAAGAGATCTTACTTTGTCGACGAGAACAATTCATCGCATTTTAAAAAAACACAAATGGAAACCATTTTCGTATCATTTCGTGCAGCACTTAAATTTAGATGATCCTCCTCGAAGGGTGCAATTCTGTGAATGGTTTTTAATGAAGACCCAAGAGGATGAAAACTTCATAAAAAGTTATATGGTGTGATGAAGCAAAGTTTAGCAAAAATGGATTATTTAATCGACATAATTCCCATTTTTGGTCTAATGAAAATCCACATGTTATTAAAGAACGTTCTTTCCAAGATAGTTGGAGTTTTAATGTTTTTTGTGCAATAAAAGACGATAAAATTTTAGCAATAAAATTTTATGATGAAAATTTAAACGGTGAAAGATATTGCGACATTTTAGAAGAAGTCATACGACCCGCGTTACATACTTTAAGAAATGGAGAGGCGACTTCAGCTTGGTATCAGCAAGATGGAGCACCTCCTCATAACTTTGGGCGTGTTGCTGACCATCTTTACGACATGTTTGATGATAGATGGATTGCCAATCAAGGTCCGTTTCGTTGGCCAGCTCGCTCTCCTGATTTGGCTCCTCTAGATTTTGGTATTTGGGGTTACATTAAAAATCAGGTATTTTCCAAACCTGTTACGACAAAGGAAGATATGATGCAAAGAGTCTTACTTGCTTTTAATTCTCTAACACCCGACCATATTTCCAGAATTACAAGACGTAGCTTAATGAAAAGGATTCATAAATGTTTAGAAGTAGATGGAGCTAATTTTGAACACTTATTATAAAACTTTATTTGTTTAATATTACATTTAGTTATTTTTGTTTGTAAGTTATCTAATTAAATTAATACAAAATACCTAGTCAACGTTTTTAATGATATCCATAATTAATAATCCTTTCAGGCTATTGGTTACTTCTTCAGAATTAATAACTTATTAAAAAATATCAAAATATCACCTTAAATAATGGAAATCATGGTCTACCCTTTACTAATGTTGAAATAATTAAGTGTTGTTATGTTTTAACAAAGATAATGAAATATCTCAAAACTGGTTGGATTTAGGTATAGGGAATACTGATACCAAACGAATTGGCTTAAAAAAATACAGCGAAAATGTAATATAATACAAGGTGTTCTATTTAAAGTAAGCAACTTATAAATGATTTAAATTGGCCACGGTGGCAGCTAAGTTTTAAACACTCTGTATGAAATATCAATGAGTTGGACACATGGAGTTAACGGGCAAGCGCTTGTTGTTTATTAGTTACAATTTCACGTCACTAGCTTTGTAATTAATGGAGATATCGGTATTCAATGTAGACTAGGATTTTTTCAAAAATTTTAAAAATATCGAAATATCTCGAAAATACTTCATTTTTGGTATAGGACATTGTTCACAAATTTAATCTAAAATTTCATGTAGAATCCGAAAATAAAATAAAAAATACTAGGTTCCATTTAAAATAACAAAGTTGACGTCTACTTCCGGTATAACCGGAAGTGCCACATTGAGACAATATTATATTTGAACTCGGCGTCATCAAAAACCTATAGCTTCGTAATTTCAGATTTTTAACATAACTCTATCCGCCATTACTTTTAATCAAAACTCTTCGCGCCACACCCTGTATATCTAAACTGTTCTTATTTTATGTCCATGGCTTTAAATTGATTAAGCTTGTAGAGTTCCAGACTTAAAAATTAAATAATAATAAAAAAAAATTATGTATAATTACCCTGAAAGGTAGACGACATATTAAACCGCTAGTTTTTTTTTGTACGCTTTTGCTCGAAATATATCGGAAAGAGAATTCTCCGCCTTAAATTTTTTTTTGTTTGAACTAATGAAATAAGGGCGATGCAGGGACACTTGTGTGAGAACCTTGTAACGTGTTACTAGAGGTATGTACAATATATGTTTAGATTAATTTTGGGGATGCTTTATTTTGAACCAGATTTAAGTTTGCCCTTTTGCACGTTTTTAGTTTTACCTTTTACGATTGTTTAACCCACAATTATAGAAAAATTAACTAATTAGGAACCGCAATTGTAGTTTCTATGTCTAAAAATTTATTACGTAGAGAATTGTCTCGCGCGTATTTTCTTTTTGTAAAACGCCCTCATGAAGCGTTCGTCAGCAATTTATCAAATGTTTTTTTTTTTAGGTTTAATATAAATTGAGTTCATATATATTACTATAGGAAACAATAGATAAAATATAAGTTAGCAATGTTTAGTTTAGATTGTAAAATAACCACTGTCGCGGAGGCATAAATTTGGGCGTTTTCAATCTATTTTAGAACATATGAAGGGGATTTTTTCTAACAATGCAAAAGATGTGGAACGCTACTAAATTATTATTTGTTTTAAATCGTTTGTTTTAAGGGTCGTTTACATCTATTTGAATTGAATTAACGTACGTAAAATTAAGAATTGGCAAATGTTTAGCACCATTCCGCTAACACTTGCGTATACGGAAAATTAACGTGTATACGAAATTGTTGGGTCAACTTCAACTTAGAAGTTACTAGATAATTTATTATGTTTGTGTGCAGTTTTACCATGAGTGATTGTAAAGTAATGTTCAATGAGAACTTCTTAAGCTAACTTAGTAAATGTAAGCGGAAAGCTTCGTGTATTCGTGCGTTGATTCTTATTTTTTTGTGTCTGCATTGATTTAATTTAACTGGATGTGAACGATACCTTACTCATGAATTCGTTGGTACTTAACTTTACAAGTTGGGGAACGTTTTTGAATGAAGGCTCTTATCGATGTTGTTTTTTGATATATTGATTTAGTTCGAATCGGATGGGTGTATTTTAAGCCGCCTGGTAACGACCGCTGGTTGACTTAATTGTCCTACCTGGTTTGTTGCAAATGGAGTAGCTTGTATACCTCCACCGTGGAATTATTTGATATTTTTGATTTAGCAAACGTTGGAGAGTGTTCGTCAGAAAAGAAGCGGTTCAAGCCGCCTGGCAACAACCGTTGGTTGACTATGTTCTAGCTGGTTTGATGCAAGTGGAGTAGCTTATCTCTCTCCCCGACTTAATGCCATAAAGAGAGAGGTTCAAGCCGCCTGGCTAGAGCCGTTAGTAGACTTAATGTCCTAAGCTGGTTTGATGCAAGTGGAGTAGCTTATCTCTCTCTCTCTCAATTTAACATGTAAACATGTCGTTACAATTAACTGTTGGCATTTTTCTTAGTTTATACTATTTATACGTGTCAATGTTTTACACGAGATGTCGTAAGACATACATTTTGCTTATGTTCATTGCTCCACGAGAGTTTAAAAGACCAACCGCCGTCTTGTACAGTTGTATACCGCACTTAAGTATACACACTCTGATGAGCTCATAATAAGAGCGAAATGCGGCATCAGGTGTTCTTTTGTTGCGTGTTATGCTTCTGTACAAGTTTCACTTGGCTTTATCGACACACGTGTGTTTCAAGCATTAAAGCTGTCGCTTAGATAGCGTTATGCCCTTTAAACGCACACATGTCGTTACAATTAACTGTGGGCATTTTCTTAGTTTATACTATTCATACGTGTCAATGTTTTACACGAGATGTCGTAAGACACACATTTTGCTTATGAAACTTTTACTATGACATTTATTGACATTGAACTTATTATTTACCTGCTGATACAAAGAATACTAAAGCAGAGGTTATTGATATATGATCTTGATTTTATTTGATATGATATTTATTATGTATATGCAATGTGTTGTTTTTTTTTTATTTTCTGTGTTTTTACTAACATTAGACAAACGAAGTCATAAGGCTATTTGATGATTATTTATCTCATAAGAATTGAAATATGATGAACATATCTTGGTGCAGTGTTTTATTTGATTTGGTTAATATTTTGATTATTGACATTTTATGTGTTATGCCTTTGCGATTTGTGTGTTATTTATGTATTTCCATTGTACTTTTCAGGTTTTCCTTTTTGTAAGCAGCCTATGCAGGAAATAAATATTAAATGTTATTGTGGTTTGTATGTGAGTTTTATTTTAATATATTGGTTTATAATACATTATCCAAAGTGAATCAGTTCTCATTCAATCCGAATCTATCCAAATTTTGTAGAGAAATTAAAAATAATCACAACGTAGGATCCTTTTCCATTTTATTTATTTTGACGATCACAACTTTCTTTTTGTTAAGGCCAAATTTTATTAACTTTATTTTTGGAGTGGGTTACTGACTTCTAATTTATGTACTACGACATGGGTTAGTTGTCACCTCTGATACTCGTGACTTGTTTTGAAATTTTGTCATGCATGTATCACTACAAGCTTTTAAATCGGAACTTGTTGACCCATTTGAAATATCTGTAAGGTTTCGTTTGTCCACTGGCCGCTATGAACAGCAAGTGAAATCTTCAGCTGGCAAAAAAACTAGCAGAAATTGATTTTCAAGACTTTATTAACTTGCGATAGCTACTACAAAACTGATGTAAACATTTACATTCACTCATATATAATATGTATCATTTTAGGGTGCATAATAGGTTCAATTTGTGTTTATATTCTTAAAAAGAATGTTCAAACATTTTATGAAACAATTACCTACTCACCATTTTTATAATGGGTGATTCATTTAAAAAAAATAATTTATAGTTTCTATTATGATACAAAAAAACCATTCTTTACAATTATTTCTTAAAGATAATTGGTTTCTAAAGTTGGCCGTAACTACGGTTAACATAGTCCATTCTGAGGTTCCAATTTTTAATGACGCGGTTGAAATTTCGGGTGGTATTGGGCCAATGACTCTATGCCTCCTATGCCTCAATTGTAGCCGGCTTATCCATATATACTTTAGAGTTTACATAGCTATAAAGGAAAAGGTCGGGAGGTGTTATGTCACATGATCTAGCCGGTCAATTCAGTTGCTCAAAACGTGAAATGATTTGTTCTCCGAATCGTTCTCACTGTAAAGCCAAGGTTCCACGGGGTGGATGAACCAAGTTTTGTCGAGATCACGGGCTTTAATTTTAGGTATCGAATAGTCTATTATCATAGCGCGATAACGATAGCCATTCACAGTCGCTTTCTATTTTGAAGAAATATGGACCGAGTTTTTCACAGGCTGTAGATGCTGTGCCGGACTAAGTTTTTCTATTATGAAATGTCAAACACTACTGAGGGAAAAAACCACTTCAGTTGACCCGACGCATGCGCGATCTGCAATTAAATCCCCATCATAAAAGTACCTCTAAATGAATCACCCAATATAAAAAAACGAACAAAAACGTTTTTAAATAACTCCAAACCTTTACTTTTTTTATATGAACAATCCTAATACCTTTATTTTCATTTTTTTTAAATTGCTTAGTTTAGTTCGTTATAATAATTTGTCGTATAGTATTAAGTAAGTAGGAATACCAGTAAGAAAAATAAATAGAAGATCCCAATGAGTTACTATTGGACAACAAAATTATACAACAGGGTGACCATTTTAAATATCTCAGTAACTGGTTAAATATCTAAGGAGCCTCTAACGAAGAAATAGCGCGCAAGACATTCATGTCCTGAAACCAGTGTTGTGCAACAAAAATCTGTCAATTTCTCTTCGCAAAAAGGTTCTAAATTGTTACGTATGGTCGGTTTTACTCTACGTTTGCTAGACATGGTCGCTAAAAATCTCAAGTATGAATAGTTTGGAAACATTTAAGATGTACATACCTCCAATGAGCAAGTACTTAGGATACTGCACACAGAAAGGACATTACTAAATACAATAAAGAGGAGAAAAACTGAATATTTTGGACATATCGTTAGAAGATCAAAATACCAATTACTTCGCCTCATTATACAGGGAAACATAGAGGGAAGAAGATGGATCGGAAGAAAAGAAACTGTCTTGGCTACGCAATATTAGACAGTAAACAGTCCTGCCAGTTGAAGATCTGTTTCGAGCAGCCGCCAAACGAGAAAAACTCCACGATATCTGTATGACAATTGCCAACGTCTGAAGGCAGACAGGGCACTAGAAGAAGAATTAGGTAAATTTATGTTGTTTCTTCAAAACAGAATGTTATTTTTCTTTAATAATATTTGTTAACAAAAAAATGCAACAAAACCACCTGAAAGTAACAGAAAAAAAACTAGATTTATTACAAACCTTGATTATTTGAAGCTTTTTTAAATAGATATTAAATTTGTTTGGGTTCAGAGAATACTTTATACACAAAATTAAGCAGAACTTTTTACTACTCACAAAATATCCCTATCAGAAAAGCTAGCCATTCTTTACATCCTTACTCTCTTACACAAAGAAGAACGCTATTGTTTAATTCATTATGTACAGTAGTTTAAAAAGTATTATCGTTACTCCATACCTAAACTCCTTGTTTATGGAGGTTTGTGCTGATATGTTATAATCACATCATTTTGCAAGGATCAACAACTGTTATTGTTTTATTTTAGAAACCGAAAACGTGTGTCAAGAGCAATATGTTACAGGATTAAAATGTGCGACGATAGGCGTATTTGGCGCGCATTTTCAAATTTTTGATTGGTTGAAATTAAAAATCGGTTTTTAGATTTCCTAGTTAAAAGCGGACATTTTCTTTTCTACGATCTTACTGCACGGGTGGTGTCTTAGCATTTATCATAAATTGAAATTTACACAAATAATTTATGTGTGTTACAAGATTTTCAATAACAATTGGTTAAGTTTATATCATCCACCGTAAGTACACATTCTTTTCTCTTTCTCTTAGTACCAATTTTAACTGTTACGTGGAATTCTTTTGAACACGTTTCTTGACCTTACGATTTCGTTGCGTGTTATATCTGGATAACTCCTGGGGGTGCTGGAGTGGCTGATTAAGGCCTTCCTTGTCGATTAAATACTACATTACGGTTTTGAATCAGATAGCTATAAGCAACCGGTGAGTACTACGTCTATCAGATAAGGAGGGAGTATGACGCCTTCCGTTGCTCTTCGCACACCTTCCCTAAAAAGAATTCTGGGGTTACCTAACTTAACGAACGGCCGATTTTGTCGTTAGCAGAAAACGCTTACTCTAGGGAATTCGTTCATCAAATTACAGTAAAGTTTTATTATTTAAGTAACTTGTTTATTGTTAATGCGTGTGAAGCTCATGTACATACGACATGAAACGGCTTTATCTTTTAGTATTAAGTAAAACCCGATGCGGAGGTACACTCAACAACTAAAAGTTTATAATCAGCTCAATACGGGCTTGTGCGCTTCACTTAAGCGGTTGACGCAAAACAAAAGGCCTTTGGGTTTGCGGAGATACTTACCCTATTCAATATTAGTTTAAGTCAGTGTTGTTGCATGTTCGACCACATAAATTGCCGTGTGTAAGTGATATATGTACACCGAGTATTCCTATCAGACAATCCTCAATTGAAACATTAACACTACGTTTGATGTGACTAAAGCTTACCTGTGAATCCCGTACATTTTTTGTATAAATTACTTACTATTAAACTAGGCTACTGCTAACGTACGTGAATACATCCGACAGTCTTTCTCTGTTTCTCATTCAAAAAAATACCGTTAAAATGTACGTCAGTTTTTGTTACAGTTTTTTCGTGTGTGTTTTAGGGGTTTTTGGTGCAAATATAAAATATGCAAGGTAATGAGTACTTTAGAGTACTCCATGGTCAACAAGAACACATGTTGTTCTTGAGAATCACCACTTCGGTTTCCGGACCTGGTCTTCAAGACCCTCTCAGATAATTAGGAAAAAAATGTACAACACAATTTCACAAAACACACATTACGGCACACAAAAATTATTTTGCAAATTGGAGTTGAGGGGTTGAGTAAGGACAAATCAGATTTCTTGTCGAATATTTGTTTCAAGAATAGAGTCGATATTTTACTTTACAGGAAACACACCGTGGAGATGAGATTGTTTTGCTACTTCTTTAACCTTTTTTTTCCATCATTGTCGTGACTGGCGCTTGGACCGGTCTATTATGTGTCGTCGTGCAATAGTTGTGCTGTTATATTTTATGTTCTTATTTACCTTTTATAATGTTTACACACTTAGTTAATATTATTACATATGAATACATAATAATGAATACATACATAAGACGAATCAATCCACAATTGCACACGGTTTTGTCACTACACTGTACAGGTTTATACTGATCTTCTGGGGCACCATACATAAAACTTACATCACAATACAATATTTAAAATGTACTATACGATTAAATAAATAAATAAATTCACCTATTACTATAAGAATTTTTTAAATAGTATGTCTTCTTCTTAAGATTAATTGTTGTGTTACAGTTTGATTTAGTGTATTAGACTTAAGTAAAACCTGTTGATCTCCTGTTGGTCGGTTTATTTCTTTCTCTTACCCAGCAGGTGGCGTCTTGTTAGGACAGAGGTTTAATTTCTTCAAACTTCTTAAGAACCCCTCCTCTACGACAAAGCCGGGAAGCTGTTGTGCTACCTAAATAATTTATTCTCCACGAATTTAATAGGTTACGTTGATCCGATTGTTTTCTAACGCTATCATGGTCAACTAGGAATAATCATTCATATTAAAAGAAATACAATAGCATTTGTGCAACAAAGAAAAAAGTGAAATTGCCAATATTTTGAAAACCATGAATTTTTTTGAGTAGACAACCTTGTACAAAGTCAACCTTATTTTTGATGCTAAATAAGATAAAATTATAAAAACATGGTGCTTGCTTTTAAAAAATTACTTTGACGTGTTTTTGAATTTAATTTTAATCCTTTTTTTTGATCGCCCTGTATTAATTTATTATCAAAATATTGACATACCCTACTAAAATAGGTCCCCTGCTACAAGGAAACCTATTTCAATTAAATAATAAAGGCATTAGTATAAGAAAATTTTAGAATTTTGTTTAGGCCTGAAAAACGTCATTTTTGACATAAAATTTAAAATAAGTCCAAAACAGTTAGACTTAGGTATAGGACATTATACACAAAAATGTGTCTAGAATTTTGAGCAAAATTCAAAAATAGAATAATATATAAGGTGTTCCATTTAAAATAAGCAAGTTTCCACATGCTTCCGGTATAACCGAAAGTGTCACCATCTTGAAAATATTTTAGCGGAACTGCCCCTGTCGATGTTAGTATACTACCAAAATTTCAAATTTTTTCCATGTACAGTTTTTCTATAATCTATCGATGGCGTTCCGGGTGGGACACCCTGTATTGTGAAATTGCATTCACTAGAGGGTCAGTGTGCATAGGGCGTCAGTATACTGACGCTCCATGCACTTTCCATTGAAATTTGTTCAACTTAATCTTTAAATCATATTTAACATCTTCTAATGAGTAACTTCGGCTAATGTGAAGTTTCAAATTAACTCTAGTAGTAGTGGTAGGAACAACAAACTTTTTATAAACTGATGTTGATAAAATTTGATTTACAATTTTATCTTAAATTATTTACTAATCCAAACGTAAACAAAATAAAAGCAAGCGTTTACTGCAGAACTCCACATTGCCCCGTTAAGCAAAAATAAAAGTTTTAGAAAAAATGGTTCAAACAAAAGCTATAGACAATAGAATTTCCAACAACTTTTCTCCCTCAACTTTTTGTAAAATTGATATTGGTAGAGATATTGTTATAACAATTATTATTACGTGATTGTTTTATCTCAGTAATTACTTATCGGTTCAAAAAAGTTCAAACAAAAAGATTTGTATAATTAAATTATAAAACAACCTTTATTTATAACAAAACAGTGTAAAATAAATATTTTTCTAAATATTGAACAAATTCGATAATCTGTGTAGGTTAACGGCCCTTTTCGCTACATAAAATATGCCCAAAATCTGATCAGATTTGCGGAATTATAAATAAGGTCCATGTACAAAGTTTAATAAAAATCGGGTCGGTGTTTTTGTTTTATACACGGACGGGCGGCCGGCCGGCCTCGAAAATAATTTTTTTGCTTTATTATAACGTACTAACTCTAATTCGTCGGAAAAAGTGAAAAAAGGACGTTAAAATTTTCGGTTTAGAAACCGTCGCTTAACTCCCATCTTATTTCATAAGATGTGGAGTAAAAATATATTAAATCGAACATTCGATATTTTTGCATTGTTTTTCTGACATTTCAAGGACGAATACCATACTTTAGAAGAAAAGTTACTTTTCATGGCTTCCCATTTATTGCAAGCCCACTTAGAACATATGCTATTTAGAGTATCACTTTTCCTCCGTGTTAGATAATATACTAATACTTTTGAACTCCAATAATAGCTTTGGAGAATGGAAACCTTTGCATTGAGTGTTGTCTGTTACATTTGAGTATGTAATTTTTTTTAATTAACTTTAATAATTAAACAATTGTGGTAGACATTGGAAACTTTTCTGTTAAACAATGTTCGTTAAAATTTACAAACTGGTTTTGGCTTTCGCGGTGTGTTTTTGAACTAATGTCCCAAACGACAGTTCGCTCGATGTTCATTAAGATTAGTTTCCATCGATCTCTTGATGGTTCCTATGTAAACTTTTACATAATAGCAAATTATTCGGTAAACTCCTGCTGCTAAAAGAAAGTCTCTTTTGTCTTTTGTTGATTTGATAGTCTGCTGAATCTTCTTGGTTGGTTTGAAGATAGTTTTGATGTGCTTCTTTAGAATTTTTTCTATACGGTCGATCACGTTGGATTTGTATGGTAGACATTCGTGGGTGGTAGTAAATTGACTCTCTGATTTCGGTGTTCTTAATCTTTTGGACCTCATTGATTTTTTGATCTTCTTCCTAATGTACCCGTTAGCCTCAAAGGCAGTTTTTAAGTAATTGTGTTCCGCCTGAAAGATTTCTTCAAACTAATTCAGTCAGGGTCTTGATTATTCTGTACTTTTGGCCTGGGTAGTGGTTGAATAAGGCATGCAGGTACCTGTACACTGTGTGACTTAGTTTGTTTCCCCGTTTGTTCATCAACACATTCAAGAAGGCCAGTTGTTGTTCATGTTCTGTCTCCATAGTGAACTGGATACTGGAGTGTTGACTGTTCAAGTGTCAATGAAACTGGTTAAGCTTCTCTATGCCGTGTTTCCAAACATCAACGTGCGGAACTATATCATTGGTTTGTATTCCGCGGTCTCGATGGGTTTTTTCTCAAAATTCTCAATCAAAAAATTGGCAATCACTGGACTTTAATTGCCGCTCCATCCACTTTTCCGAAAAACTCTCTTTCCCAAACAAAATAGCTCCCGGTGAGACAGACTTTGAAAAACTTGCTTATGTCAGTAGGGAAGGTACGTTCAGTTGCACTTTGGTAAACAACGAGACCACGTCAAACCTTATAAGGACGTCTTGGGGCTTTTGTTGAAGTTTCGAATTTTGCGAACAAAGTCTGCTGAATCCTTAACATAGCTGTTAGTCTTTCCTATACAAGGTGTCTGGTAATGAATGAGCCATACTAAAGGGGTAGATTCTTTGGGTAAAAATAAGACGATTTAACGTAATTTACCTTGGTACAATCTTGCTCTGTTAAGAAGTTATAACACTTTAAAAAAGTTTTTTTATTTTAATTTTTAGTATAGACAGCGCAATTTAAATGATATCTATGTCAAACTTGGAATCTAGTAGTTTTCGACGTTGCCAATTAAGAATATGTTTTTACAAACTAAAATTTTGCAAAGGGGATCAATTTGCGAAAACTACACTATATTAGCGTTTGAAAAGGTATACTCGTTAATGGTCGCTAAAATGCACCGTTTCGGGATAATTGAGTTTGAAATTTTTCTGAGGTTTACGTATTAATTTCAGTCGTTCATCGTTCATCGTTTATCGCTTATCGTTCATCATCGTTTATCGTTCATTGTTTATCGATCATGATCGTTCACTATTCATCATCGTTTATCCTTCATCGTTCAACGTTCATCCTTCATCGTTCAACATTCATCGATCATCGTTCACCGTTCATCTTTATGGTTCATCGTTTATCATCGGTCATTGTTCATCATCGTTCATCGATCTTGATCGTTCACCATTCATCATCGTTCATCCTTCATCGTTCAAAGTTCATCGTTCATCGTTCATCATCTTTCATCATCGTTCAATGTTCATCATCGTTTATTGATCTTGATCGTTCACAATTCATTATCAATGATCCTTCATCGTTCAACGTTCATCCTTCATCGTTCAACTTTCATCGTTCACCATTCATCATTCATCGTTTATCGTTCATCGTTGAACAATGGATTGGGCGCGGCAGGAAACATCCTTGGTCATAGTGACGCCCTCTGGTTTTAGTGCATAATGGATAACATATTAAAATTGAAATAAAAAAACTGTTTTCAAAGTCTTATAACTGCTTAACGGAGCAAAATTGTACTAAGGTAAATTGCGTTAAATCTTCACATTTTTGCCCAACGAATCTACCCCTGCAGTATGGCTTATTCATTAGACACCCTGTATGTGGTTGAACTAGAGATGCCGAGTACTTAGCTAAGTAGTATGTTGGTAATTTAGAAGTACTCAGTGTTAGTTTCACAGGGACACCAAACTAAACACACTTTTACTTTTCAGGAAACTTTTCAGTGAACGTAAGTCATGAAAAAGAACTTTAATGCCGAAGTAGATATTGAACTTCTGCTGCAACTTTTATTTACAATAACTTTTATATACAATTATAACTTTTTAGTGTTATTGTTAAACAGAAGCCACGTAAATGCTATATTTTGGTAATTGCTTGACAGATCAAAAATTGCTCGAACAAAGCTTGTGAATCATTAGCTTTATCTAAAAACTGTCTTCAGAGAATATCTTAAACTATTTACTATTTTTACGCAGAACTCCAGAGTGTTTCTGTACTAACAAATGTGTGAAAGAGTATCAAAATGTATTAAAAAAAATCAAATAAAAGTTATAGAGAATAACATTTTCAACAATTTTTTGTCCATTACAATTTTTGTATGATTGATTTTTTGAGATACTGTTACAATTACTGTCGCGTGATTGTCACTGGCAGTCGCCAACATGCGTCCACCACATGGCGCTGGTCCTTTTGCGTCCCTATCTTTACAAGTATGTTGAATTAAAAAAAGCTAGTATAAGTGAGGCTAAGGGAATCAAAGGTAATTCAAACATGTGAAAGAAGTGATTTTAACGTATCTAGAAAGCACCATTTTCGCTCTATTGAGCAACAAATGTACTATATTAAGGAATTCCATTAAAAAAAATATTTTGCATAATGAGTGTCATATTGCCGTATCATGTATGAATACAAAGCGTATCAGAAGAGATTGAGAGAAAAGTTAGAGAATCGTGACCCAAAAATTCGCATTTTCAACTTTTCGAAATCCTTTTGAGCCTTTGATATCGAATGTCATATTCAACGACTTGTTTTGACAATGTTTTGCGCTACAGAATTTTTCCAAAATTGTTTGAGAAGCAAAACAAGCGTTTCGCACAGAACTCCACATGGTTTTGATACTAACAAACATATGAGAGTATCGAAAGTGTGCGGCGACATATATAGCATTTTGGTCGAAAAATAAAATGCCACCAGACAAACATTTTTTTGCTTGATTATAGGTAAAGGACTAACTTATTCGCCGGAAAAGTGAAAAAAAAGATTTTAAAATTTTGGGTTTGGAAACCGTCGCATAACAAATTGTATGCTAATCGTACAAGTAGTTTTCAAAATATTTTACTCTCAAAGATTTGAGACAAATAATTTGGTTACAGAAAGTGGAAAAAATAATTGTAGAAAAAAATTAAAAGTTGTACTATACGGGGTGAGTTTTTTAAAGTATTACAAGGCAATATCTTGTGAACGGTTTAATATATTTTCATGAAATTTGGTAAGAGTAATAGAGAGATGGGAGGACTTATTTAACCATATTTTTTTTAGAATTCACCCCCTTCTCAATTTTGAGGAGGAGGAATTTCAAATAGGATTATGTATTTTTCTTTCTGGAATTCGAATCTACCTAAAAAACTATCTACGTGCACAAAAATTTCTTGAATTGTTCCCCTGGTTATGGAATTATGATTAATCAAAATTCAATTGAATTTAAAAAATAAATCAATTTAACTTAAAATTCGAAAAATACTGTAAAGACTGTTTAACAATAGGTTCGCTGTTACGTGATTCATTGCTTTGCTAGCTGACCATGCTTGCGAATGCAGAGGTTTGTAACATTCTTCGTACGAATATTATTAATAATTTTATTTATGGAAAATGGAAATGGAATAGTTGTTATTTGTATTATTTTTAGTATTTTGAAATGGTGAAAAGAAACAACTAAAAAATTTTCTAATTGTTTATAATCGTTTTTTTTTTTGGGCATATAAATAAATAGTTATGAAATTATTTTTTTTTAATTGTAATTGACTGTTTTCAACGTAATTAATTTTTTTTTATCAACAAATTAATTGTTTATTACGTTAACAAATTATTATAAACGAATATGAATTTTCATTATATTTTTTTTTCTGAAAGTACAAAAATTTAAAACAACAACCATGTATAACAAAGTGTTCAATAAGTTTGTTTACTATTTTTATGGCGTTTTGAAAAAAAATGTTATCTTTCATATGAATGATCGATCAATGCTTTAAAAATTCGTCTTGATTGTCAAACACCGTATTTTTAATAGTTCAAAGTTATAACAATTTAAAAAATTTTATTAGAAAAGCTTGATTTAAGAAATCAAGCTTTGAAGCCGTGTTAACTCCGTTATTTTGGATTTTTCAGAAAAATGTTATAGGAACTTGTGGCATTAATTTTTTAAGTAGAATCACCCCTTCAGGTTTTTGCTCATAATTTCCGGATAAAAGAAGTGCTCAAAGAAACAAATAAGGTATAGACCAATTATTTAAACATTTATCGGTATTTTAATAAAAACGAAAGTCCGATAAAAATTAGTTAATTAACAATTGCATAACTCAGTGAAAAATTGAAATAAAATTTTTTTTCTAACAGAACCGTATTTTTCCAAGTGTCGAAACGACACATGAATTTTTTTTCAATTTTTTAAATTAATATTTAATACTATAAAAAAAATTGTTACATGTGCTGTACTGTATTTAGAAGCGACGCGCGTATGCTAAAACGGTCGCGCAGAACCTTATTTTCAGCATTAAATTAAAATTATAAATAATGGAGCTACAGTTTCGAGAGTTTATAGAAAATTTCCTTCTTTTTCATAATCTTTTTGAGATTTCAGCTATCTCTTATAGTTTTTAAGTTATTGCCACGATGCTGAGCGGCTTATTTTTTTCAGTTTTTGTTAATAACAATTTTTGTCGGCAGAAAAATCTTAAAACTTTTCTCAGAATGGCATTTCGAATCGAATGAGCTATCGTTCATATTTTACGACTATCAGAACTATTTTCGCAGAAAACTCACTTCTCGACTAGACTATAATAAGTTAATCTTAGTTGACCTAAATATTCGACACGGAAACGGACTCGAACCCTTTTCTTAACATTTGTTTATACGCCACTCTTCGGGTGAAAGAAGATCGGTCAACAACGTCACAATCAGAAACCCACATTCCATCGTTTCTAACAAAACCTAGTGCATAGGAAGCACTACTTCTGAAACTTTATTAGATACGTATGTCTGAGAAATTCACAATCCTAAATAACGTTTATAAATTTTAAATGTCAAAGATTCTGGCAAAACCTTTCGCAAGACTGACTCAAGAACACTTAAACTTAAACAATGTATCTTCATTATTTAAGGTTGTACCCAGTTATCCACGTAAAGACTCTTTAATAATTTTGTTATTGTTTCATGTTAAAATAGACATTTTTCTCAACTCAACTTAACTCGAGGTGATGTTCAATAAGCACCCAAGAAAAAAAAGACTACAATTCATCCCAAACACCAAACATTTCCGTCTGTAATTTTCTTCTTTATTATTCTTTTCTACTTACAGAAAGCAGAAAGCTTATCAGGGATAAACTTTCTTATCAGGGCTAAGCTTTCTTAATGTCGAAAAGAGCTAAAAATGCAACCTAATTCGCATATGTATTGAAAGAATAAATTCTGTTAAAATGGGCAAAGTTTTAGGCAATTATTTAAGGACACTCTTGTTCTTTTTAAACATTGGCGCATAAAATATGTACTTCTCTAACTTTTGTTGTACGGCTCTATGTCGCAGAGAAACGTACTTAACGTTTTCTATTATCTGCTAAAATTATCCAAGGCCGGCTTTAAAAATATGTTATAAAGGAAATTTTACACCATATGTTAAAATCAATCAGAATCTGATATTCGACAGTAACACTATGACAACATTAAAATTGTACATTTTTAGTGGATATTTTTCCCTGCGTGACATCCCAATTGTCATTGGTAGTTAATTCTAATTTTTGTTTGCAACTTTACAATTTTTCGATAGTGGAGAATGTCCTTTGATTCACAGAAGATGCATTTTGTGCCTTCTTTCCTGGATTTCTGTTTTTAGGAAAATCTCTTTCACGGCTAATGTCATTTCCAAATGGGTTCCTTAGAATCGGATCAGTAATTCCTATGACATCAAAGAACCACATGTCCCAAAAAATAGTGTCTTTTACTAATATGAATAAATTTGTGGAATGATTCATATTTATATTAGATGTCAAAACCTTCCCATTATTGTCCATTCTGATGACGGTTTCTTCACTCGCTACCAAATCTGACTTTAGAAAGTGTTGTAACACCAGGTAATATCTTAATAACTCTGAGCATACTTGTATCATTCAGATTGTTTCATTTTCACCAACACGTTCCCATCCATCGGCTGTATAGTAGTGCATATTTGAATGTTTTAACACCGTCTGGGTTAGATGCATAACTGTTGTCGATTAAACGAATTTTATAGCAATTGAATTGTTAAAGAAAAGTTCAAACATTACAATTCCATAAATCTGTCACCCGTGTGAATCTTTTGCCAATGTTTTTACATTGATAAAATATATAAATTGTGGTGAAGCTAAAGTACAAAAATAATAACGCAATGTCCACATCGGGTATACAATTAGAGTGAGAGAAAATATTTTTTTTTGGTCTGTTTTTTTTTGTTGACATGTTTTTGATAAGTCAGTATGGTAATATTACCATGTGGAATAATCTCGGGAATAGTTCTAACTGTTTTTGTATTTGACAACGTAGGCTGGATATCATGAAATCGTTAAAAAAACCACGTTAAAGAATCATGTACTCTTCTCTCTGCAATACAAATAAGGAAAATTGATGAGGGCGCTGTAAACGCGATATAGTGTGCGTTCGTAAAAATGTATACTACATAAAAATCTGGAAACACTACCGACGCTTTAATGATTATACGTTACAAGTGTGTTTATTTGAATGACGCTCTACAGGACGAAACAGCTGTCGGGTGATTCTCAGTGTTTGTTTGCTATTGTACAACCACTTGCGTACTTTACTGCAGGCGATTCCAGAATTTTTTATACTTGCCAACTGTTATGTTGGTTATAATTATTGAAGGATCGACTATGTAACTACTTTACATACCTGTCGGCAAAAGTTGCTCACATGTACGTACGTGAACGTTTTCACGAGTCAACACTAGATGTTGCGAATCTTATCGTTTAAATATGATGATCCCTCCAGTAGGGCATATAGTCGACAGGGCGCGTTTGTACAATAGTAAATTCCTCTCACTCCCGATAAGTCCCAAAAGGACAAAACAGCTGTCGGGTGATTCTCAGTGTTTGTTTGCTATTGTACAACCACTTGCGTACTGTACTGCAGGCGATTCGAAATTTTATACTTGCCAACTGTTATGTTGGCTTATGATTATTGAAGGATCGACTATGTAACTGCTTTACATACCTGTCGGCAAAGTTGCTAATATATATATAAGTAAAAATAGAATTGTATGTGTAAATAAATAATTTTAAATAAATAAGTAATCTATAAAAATCATTTGTAGTAAGATCATTGGTTAATTATTCATCGTAAGAGTAGTAACTTTCTTAGTAACATTAGTTTTATTGTTTTTCTAAATTTTATTCCAGTTAGAGTTTGTATTGATCATGGTAAGTGATTATAGAAAAGTACACCTTGCAAACCAAAACTTTTCTCTGATTTGCTTAACCTAATTAATGGTGGCCTGAGTGTTTTATTATGCCTAGTATAATATGTGTGATCACCAATTTCAAAAGTTGATATGTTTTTTTTTACATAGCTTAAGGTCTCAAGTATATATATATATATATATATATATATATATATATATATATATTGACGGCAGGGTTAAAATCTTTTTCATTTCTACAATCAGCACGGTATGCTAAGCCACAGATAATACGTAAGGCTTTACGTTGTAGACGAAAAATTGAAGGGTACCCATGTGATCTACCCCATGCGGTTATTGCATAAGAAATGTGAGAATGAATTAATAAAAATAAGCCATTTTAATAATATTTTTAGATACACTATTACTCAGATTTCGTAACGCAAAGATGTTTCGGGCAATTTTATTGCTAAATGCTTGTAATGATCGGACCACGTCAATTTTTCGTCTATAATAACTCCTAAAAATTTTGTGACTGAAGTCATATTATTTATTGTAATAGTGTTTTACGTATCAAACGGTAATAAAAAATCATGTTGCTTGTTTTAGTATTATTTAAGCGGAGTCCATTATTTGCAAACAAGATCTTTGCTCTATCAAGTGCATCACACGAATCTCGGTTAAGATCAATTCAAGCTTTAGATTTACTTATCAAAGTTGAATCATCCGCATATAGAATTTTGACCGTTTCATCTATAGAAAACAAATCATTAATAAAAATAATGAAGAGAATTGGTCCGAGGACCGAACCCTGTGGTACACCTGTACGTACTAATAAAGTATCGAAACGTATATTGTTATATTCCACAAACTGGTATCCGTCTGCAAGATAAGATCTTATTAGTTTGCAGAATGGTTTATCAAGGCCTAGGCGCTGCAACTTCATCAGTAATGAATTACGCTGAACACAATCAAACGCCTTGGTAAGATCACAAAAAGTGGCTTGGGTATGAATACTTTTCTCAAAGCTATCCAGAATGTGTTTGATAAGTTTCTGTATAGCATTACTGGTAGAATATCCAGACCGAAAGCTATATTGAGTTTTGTTGAAAATATTGTTACCTTTCATATATTCCATAATTTGGTCTTTTTAATATATGTTCGTAGACTTTGGCAATTGTCGGCATCAGCGAGATGGGACGATAATTATTCGGGTTATTAATATCACTTTTAGTAAATACTGAAATACTAGCAGTTCTAATTGAAGTATTATACGCATTTGTTTAATTTTCACGGATAGGTTAGCACTAGAATACTGATTGTAAAATTCTTTTGCAAATATAAGTTCCTGTCTTTGAAGCTTTAATTTATTATTAAACCAACTTTGGATGTAATTAGTTTTAATTTTTTTGATATAAATATTTTTATACTCAAAGACTTTATTGTAAGCATTATTAAATTGACCAATAAATGTATCGAATTTGCATTCAGAGTTTCCGTTTATTGAATTTAGAAAAGGAGATTGTAGATCACATTAAAATTCTCGAGTCACGTCTGTTTGAATTTACCAGGGCTAAGGTGTGCAAATATTACTTAGGAAAATGGCTTGGAACACGTTTCAACAAAACGAAAAAGTTCACCGGTTGGGATTGGCTGCTTGGCTTTAGAAAAAGAAATCCCAACATTTCCCTAAGGAAACCTGAATCTAATTCTAAGGTGCGGGCTATGGGGTTTAATAAATCTCAAGTTTCTTGAAATATATCAAACAACATTAAAGAAACACAATGTCCAGCCCCTCATGATTTATAACCCTTACGAAAGTGCTCTCTACAGTACAGAAGCCACCAAAGAATTTACACAAACTTGAAAAAAAAAAAGCGGGAGCGCTTAATAGCGCTGAGCGTTGAATATATGTCACCATGGGATTAATTTTCCTGAGAAAGAGATGGAAAGAGGAATTAATAAATAGCACGCTTTTGGGAACTTTGGGAATAGTTTAAGAAAATGATTATATGATCGGTGAATTGATCTCAAAATAAATTTAAAAATGCTCATCCGACTTTATCCAATAAAGTGCTCCTCATTGTCGACGCTCATAGGCCTAGACGTATTAACATTTGCAAAAGACATCTGAATTGTGATGTTGAGTTTCCGGCCATATTTCACACATTACATTCAACCCTGGATGTGGTATTTCATAATGCTATAAACATATATTATAATCACGAAATTTCTTTGGTTAAAGGCGCATCCTGATAGAGCCGTGTCTCAATTCCAAATTGCTCGCTTATTTGCAACCGCCTACTCCAAATCAGCGAAAACTGCAATTGCCGAAAAGGCATTCCTAAAAACTCGAATCTGGCTAGTTAATCCCAGCATTTTTCCATATTATTTATTTGCGCCGTCAGAAACTACAAATATTGCAGTAGACGATAATATACGTGAAGAACACAGCAATGATAGTAGTATTGGTGAATAATGACAACAATATGATTGAAACTTCTACACTTTCTAAGCAATTAACATATGGGACCACCAAAAATAAAAGATCAAAAGACGAAGAACAAGAGGCACCTGGATCTTCGGAGTTTAGCTGAAGGTCTAAAAGAAACTTTTGTTTGTTTTCTGTTCAAGAGACTTTCCCGGTTCCTCAAGCGACTTCAGTTTATAATAGAAAACATAAGGCCAATCAATCTGAAGAGTTTAGAAGCACTCTAAATATGGAAAAAGTGAAGAAAAAGCGATAGAAATAATTGAATTTGAAAGGTCCAAGGAATAACGGCGCATGATAAGACAAATTAAGAAGAGGGTTGGTTCAGTCTGACTTAGACGGTTCGGATGCCGATCAAGAGCCATTTAAACATTATGAGGAATTGTTGATTTGGTATACGAAATGATGATAAAAGCAAACCGCTTAGCACAGTTGTTCTATAGACCCATTAGAACGATTTTGTCTAAATTACACGCAACAACCGCTTTAAAACTAAATATCTCTGAAACTAACCAACCGATTTTGATTATCGGGCGCTGAAATAAAGACTAATAATATTCTCAATAAATATCTAAGAACATAAATTTGCATAATTATTATACTTTTTATTTAAATTCCGGAAGTGTTAGAATTTAATAAAAACTATAACATTTATGTAAATTTATGATCTTACATTATTTGTAGGGAATATTATTAGCTTTCATTTAAGCGCTCGTGGAACAAAATTGGTTAATGTCATTCCTAGATATTAAGATCAGTCTATTTTATTTAGTCCCTATAAAACTACAATAAAATACTATTGCATTAATTTACTTTTGTATGTCTGACAAAAATTGTTTATTTTAATATTCGTTTCCATACTGATCTACTGAAACGAAAAAATTGTACAAAGTGTTACAAATATGTTATTAGTTATTAAACATACCACACTACTTATTACTGCAGTATAAACAGTGGAGAGATTCGCTTTTACAAGAACAGCGATTTGTTGTGCATCCTTTGTGCAAGAACAATTATGCAGTTCCTCACATGCATTCCATATATCAGAAAGATCAGACCAAAATGGGTGCCAAGAGGTAGAGATTTTCCTTCATCCCCAGTCCTCTAGTGATGCTAGAGTTGGATATAAACAACATGCTTGGCCTTAAATTTGGCCGGCCTGATATGCAGAGCCCAATACGTGTTGTTTCAGCGCGGCTGAAGTCGGTGGAATGGTATTAATTAATTTTGTTTTGGAGGCTAAAAACAATTCTTTTCTTACCTTGTTTACTGCATATTATTTACTAAGTTTGTCATAAAGGATTCTTTCTATGATGTTTAATACATGTTTTGAAATGGCAACTTAAGGACGAGCTAGTACGGAAAAAGCTGTGGTGGCTTTGTTATAGGCGAGCCAAGCGTTCCATGCTGACTTTTGCACAACGTCGCACCCGGTAAATAAATAAAACCCCTTAGAGCTGTAGACTTGTCTTTACCCAAAATATCACCTTTGTCGTGGCCAGGAATATATCTCCAATTCTTCCCAGATCCAAACAAAACCCACAGCTGACTGATTTCTAGTGCCTTTATGGTATAATAGTGAGATACTGCAAGAATAACCACATCTGTGTCCACTGTTTTGATTACAACATACTGCGCACTATGTTGTGCCCATATCTTTAAGATGAAGAATGATCAGCCCATCTGCTTCCTCCATACTTTCATATCTGACATTGAGAGAGGTTGCCTCGGATGAGGAAGACGAAATCACTAACATTACTTACAATATGAACATCGTCGAAGTTGTTCAATGCATTGCTTCCCAGGAAACGGAACAGTTCTTCTTTGTTTTCTGGGTTTCTAAGAAAGTCGGCCAAATTGATGGGAAGAAATCTTGCCTCTTGCGCTGTATTGTTCAAGCTTTGTTTAAAATATGTATCCCACACAAGATGGACTCTTTTAGCTATTAAATCAAAGGTTTTCATAGGTTTTTTTAAAAACGAGGAACTGTAGAGTGGAAACTGTGGCTCTATTGTAAACGCTTCCTTCACATAATTGAGGCACAGAAAAGGATTCAACTAGGTTTTCAAGAAACTCAAGAAAATCTGACTTTGCCCCTTACTAAACAAATCCATCAGTCGACAACAACGGTGGGAAAACCTAATTTTCATGCTTGAAAAACTTGACCAGATCTAACTTTTAATCTATGGTGTAAATAAAGAGTCTGGAAAACAGCTCCAGTTTCTACGCCTGTGTCCCCAACTATAATTATAAGTCTGATGTCGAGGAGTAATCAGATCTTCATTTACTTTTAAGAATGGGTTTCCATATTCTAAAAACTTACTTTTAGTTTTAGAAATTTGTTTTTGAATGCTTTCTAGAAAGAAGAATATTGTTCGTGGTGAGTCACGTTATGATCCTCTTCTTCTTTGTCTATTTCTTCGAATTCTTCAAGAAGCTGTTGTAAAAGTTTATTCATTTTAAACCAGTGCCCATTTACAAAAAGCTGCTAGATTCTGTGTTAATCCTATTGCACCACTTCTTTCTTTAATAATGGCATTATTTTGTTCGTGTGCTTGATCTACTGCAAGAGCCGGGAAAGGTCTGACAGTTTTGAAAACAACGAAATTGCCTTTCTGGAACTGACAATGGACATCAGGTGCTTTCTGCGGTAGCTCCTCTAGGTCTTTAATATGAACAGTCAGCTATCTATAATAGTGAAAATGATCAAAGATGAAGAAACACGGAGCCATCATCTGCAGGCATTCTTTGTAACCATTGTAATTGCCCGTTCTCAAACACCAAACCATAGTTAACAACAGCACTTTTAAATTCAGTGCCAGTAACTAAAACAAGAAAGTTAGACAAGCGATAGCTGTTTCTTCAATTCAGTTTGAAAAGCCAAAGTGTGTTTTTCGACTATATAAGTCTCTTGAAGTAAATCAAATAAGACCGCAACAGTTATTTGATGTGCCGTCCTGGCCTTTGTAACATGAACAACCTTTATATTGGCTTCGGCTAAACCTGCACTACATACTCCTGAGTTAGCAACTATTCCAACGATTGTCCAATCACACGTAAAAACTCTTGCTCATGTGGAATAGAGCGAAAAAACAAAAACTTTTCTTCGCCGTAAATATCGGGCCAGGTCCACTGTATTAATTTTGCAATCGCATAAAAGGGTTGGTGTACGCATAAGACTGGTACTTAATCTCCATTTAAAACTGCGTGATATCTTTAATAATGTTCATTCCGTGCCGAACCATTGCGACCGTATCAGATTTTTCATAAAACGGAGGAGGTAGTGCATTAAGGGCAGGCTGAATTTGAGCATCTGGCATGTGTTTGTTTGTATAAAAAACCAGCCTATGAAATTTTCAAAAACAAAGCATCTGTAGCAAATTGCTGATAAACATAGTTCAATCAGTCATTTTGACCTTCCAAAAGTCTAGAAGTAAATCTGATAAAAACAGCATTTAAAATACAGTCATATAAGATTATTGTCAAAACTATGTCGCGTCAGTTCGATCGGTCAATGTATATTTTACATAATTGGTATAATATTACGAGGCTAGTTCAATAAATACACGTTCGAGCGCTGTGAAACGATTGTTAGTGGAGCTATAATCGTACAAATTTGCGTAGGCCAGCGGCTGCTATATAGCTGTCTATTGTGACACATCCCTCGTGATATTCGTACAGGAGACAGTTGTTGTGCGCGTTTCATTATGGCAGGTCTTATAGTTGGAGCGTCCAAAACCGATTACCGAGCAGTCATACAGTTTGTGCATGCTGAGGGCAACACTCCAGTTCAGATTTATGGGAGAATGCAAAATGTTTATGGTAGAGAGTGTCCTTCAAAAACCACAGTCGTGGAATGGTGTCGGAAGTTCACAGATGGGCGACAATCGACAGCGGATTTGCCAAAGCCGCATACAGCTAACATCATCAAATCACAGATGGAGCGGATGAGGTGGGAGATTTTAGAGCACCCCCCTTACAGCCCGGATCTTTCACCCTGTGACTTCCATATCTTCGGATCATTGAAGAAGGCACTTAAGGGACAGCGATTCCAGTCGGACGCTCAAGTCAAGCAGGCAGTTTTGAAATGGTTCCGCAAACAGCCAATGGACTGGTACCACACCGGTATACAGCGTCTTGTGAAGCAGTGGGATGCATGTCTTTGTAGTAATGGCAATTTTGTTTAGTGTAAATAAACCGCTTACGTGTACCACCGTTCGAACGTGTATTTATTGAACCAGCCTCGTATATTTACCTAAAAGACACATTGGATTAACAACTGCATGATCCATTGGGGAAAAACTGGGTTCCTTACTTGGTAAAACAAAATCACTAACAACGCCATAGTCGTTTTGCGAATCTCATCACCAACATTTCGTTGAAAAAGATCGTTTTGTACCTATTTAAATAGTGTTAGAGAAATTTACTTAAATTTTACCCGTGAACTGTTTAATATGCAATATAATTGTACAATTAATTATTTACCTGTGTTCTGCGCCATTGGAGTTTGGAATATTGAAATTGATGTGCCATGAAATGAACCCTCCGAAGTAACACTACTCGGATTGTAGTCAATGTTGTCACATGCTGCAATGGTAAAGGTACCATGACGTAAATGTCCTGGACAAAGAAGACTTTGTTCGTTCGCAGGTTTGAATACCATTTGACACAACGTTCATGTAATTTCATTCATGCGATTGTATGAAATCGATTGACCAAAAAGATGTTTAGCGTTTATAGCTCGTCCTCTTTTTTCCCTGAATCTATCCAATCATCGTACAACAGCAGCAAATAAATTATTTTTTGCAAATGTCGCAAATTAATTCTTTGTCGGACAATAAAGAAAATAAAATTAGAATTTTATTAAATACGTAGAGTAGGTAATTTTATAATTAGGTAGTGGGTATATTGTTGGTATGGTTGACCAGATAAAAGCATTGATCAAAATATCTCAAAATGACATTAATCGATGTTCTCAACGAGCGTTTAAATACTTGATAATAATATTCTTTACAAATAATGTAAAAGCGTAAATTTACATAAATGTTATAATTTTTATTTAAATGTGGAAAATATGCAATTTAGTCAGTTAAATTCTAACACTTCCGGAATTTAAATAAAAAGTATAATTATGTAAATTTATGCTTTTAGATTATTTATAGAGAATATTATTAGCTTTCATTTAAGCGCTCGATAATCAAAATCGGTTGGTTAGTTTCAGAGATATTTAGTTTTAAAGCGGTTGTTGCTCCGCCATTTTTAAAATAGCCGCCATTTTATTTTTAAGGGTTGGATTTGCGTGATTGGATTTGAAAAAAACAGATTGAGACATCTACATTCATTTTTCTCTATCTCTTATGGTTATTGAGATACCCTATACAAATGTCGAAATTTGCCCACTCTGTACATGTTCGTCATTTCGTCTAAATATTGAAATGAAGTGCATCCAGTACGCCAAAACTGCCCAGATCTCGTTCAATTCAAATTTTCTGCAAAAATATGTCACAAAATATAGATTTTTTGTAAATCATATGTTAAACATTCGTTCTAGAAAATCATGCGGTTAGTCACCGGTTACATCCATATAAAAAAATAAAAATTCTGAAATTATTTTTAACAGACATTTTAATTGTATTACAAAGAAGAAGATCAATAGGTTATTCTTTAAAACTACTGACGTAAAGCCAAAACTTGATTTATACGCGTATCGATAAAATTAATTTAAATAAAATATTTAGTTTGTGTTGTGATCTTGGGGAGGTAGGACGCTAACAAGGTAGGAATTTTATTAATTCCAATTTGAAACGAAGAAGCTAAATTGATTATGTTTAAATGAACAGCATAGGATTTGAGTAGAAAACGCTTCTTTAATTTCATTCTATTTTCAAAATTTCACTCAAGTTCAATACAAAAATGTGTTGTTTGCAAACTGTAGTTATTTTACTTTTGCAACTTTAAGGGTGACTTGTGAAGGTAAATTTTAATTTTGCAGATTTTCAGTAAGGTAACAGATTTTTTTGTTTTATTTATGTTTTTTCAATAGGACTTCAAACCCAAACTAACTAATCGGGAGCTTATCGTTTTTTAAGCTCGTCGCGAAAAAAAGTGTAGTGGGACAGTGTATTTGTTTAGAATAATTTTTAAATAATTCCCATTACAAAATATCTAATTATGTTAGATATATTTCGAATACGGTAAGCAAGCATTTTTATTTCGTCAAGTTATAATTCTTATTTCTACAGGTTTTTAACGCAATTAAACTTGTATCTGCGTGTCTTCTACATGGAATTTATTATCTATTCGTTACAAATATTATAAAATATTAACTTCTCTTTTCATTGGTGCCCAACACATTGATTCATTAGTTACCACAGTACATTTTCACAAAACGTAACATAAAACCTCAAAATCAAAAACAAGACTATTTAATTTCTACTTTACGTTTTTTTACGAAAGAGAGTAATACGTTTTATTGCTGGTATCTTTGCTTGCAAATAACAAATAGTTCAGTTTTTAGATTGTTTTAAGAAAGTGACGTTTTTATGATGTAGCGCTACGTTAACAATGGAATGTATCTGCTTTAAAGTGCTTAACCATAATAGCCAATTTTTTTATATTCCACTCCAATTTGTCAAATGCGTTTAATTATTACTCTCTTTCACAAAAGAACTGAGTATTTCATTTTATTAAGTTACGATCAAAATATTTTTTTTTATGTTTCATTTATTCTTATGTCATTTGCAATGACTCAGTTTCATTGCTTCAAATCTCACCATTCTAATACTGGTTAGTTTGAAAAGATTTTGAATCAACTATAATACATTAATATTTTAATGCAATTGATTAAATATCTATAATTACACTAAAATTGTAAGGCAACTGCGTTTATGTGGATAACAAAATTTAAATTACTTCTAAAATTTGAAAAAGTAAAGTAAAATATGCGTATTAGTATATTATACGTAACTTGACACATTTAAACGCAGCAAATTATAAATTAACTTTTTGGGTTGCCTAAATTTTGGGACTTGTTAATGGTATTCCAGCTTGTTGGTGGGTGTAACGCTTGAAATTAATCAATAAACCGTTTTATTAGTATTTCTGATCTCAACTGTAAGGAGACTAAGAAAAAGAAGTTCCAAAATATTATCAAGCATTTAAATTCAAAAAAAATTGTATTTACTGCAGTAAACCGACATCCAAAAACAAAATAAATATGGTAGTTTACGCTTGAGCTTCTAATAGTACATAATGTTGATTTCGCAAGCTTGAAGATACTATGGATTGTAGGCATGTTTAGGTTTTGGTGGTTTTCCTAAGCCTTGAAGCAAATACTTTGCCAAAACGAACCAATCCACAATTGCACACGGTTTCGTCAGCACACTGTACAGGTTTATACTGATCTTAAGGTACTGGAGCATCACACATTACACTAACATCACAACACAGAATAATGATGCAATGTACAATAAAGAACAAATAAATGTATGCAAAGAGAGTGCTACAGTTTACAGCGGTAAGTTCACATCCAGGAATATAAATAAAATCTTATTGTTCTCGTTGGTTACGCCTGAACTGCTAATGATACTGTGTGTTGATTTAGTAAGTTTGATGACTCTTGGATTCAAAGGGGCCACTTGAGTTTACTGAGATAAGCTAACACCTAGAAACAATCTTTGTTTTTTTCGTTGTTTACACATGATACTGTGTGTTGATTTAGTAAGCTTGAAGACTCTATAAATTGAAAGGAACTACGTGAGTTTACTGCGGTAAGTCCACGTCCAGAAACATAAACAAAATTTGGTTGTTTTTGTTGTTTACACCTAAACTGTTAATGATACTGTGTGTTGATTTAGTAAGGCTGAACACTCTTTTATAGCTTCACAGAACTACTTGAGTTTACTGTGGTAAGCCAACGTCTAGAAACGTCAAGATATTCTTGTTCTCGTTGATTACGCCTGAGCTGCTTATAATACTGTGTGTTGATTTAGTAAGTTTCAAGACTCTTAGATTTAAAGAGACCACTTGAGTTACTGAGCTAAGCCAAAACCCAGAAACAAGCTCTGTTGTTTTCACACGAGCTGTTACTGATACTGTGTGTTGGTTTAGTAAACTTGAAGATTTTATAAATTCAAAGGAACGATTTGGGTTTGCTGCGTTAAGTCAACGTCCTGAACATAAACAAAATTTGGTTGTTTTTGTTGTTTATACCGAAACTGCTAATAATACTGTGTGTTGATTTAGTAAGGTTGAAAACCCTTTTGTAGCTTCACAGGACCACTTGAGTTTACTGCGGTAAGCCAACGTCCAGAAACATCAACATAGTTATTGTTCTTGTTGGTTACGCTTAAGCTGTTAATGATACTGTGTGCTAATTTAGTAAGTTTGAAAACTCTTAGATTCAAAGGAACTACTTGAGTTTACTGAAGTAAGCCAACTCCCAGTAACAAGCTTCGTGGTTTTTGTTGTTTACACATGAGTTGCTAATTATACTGTGTGTTGATTTAGTAATCTTGAAGACTCTATATATCCAAAGGAACGATTTGAGTTTACTGCGGTAAGTCAACGTCCAGAACATAAAGAAAATTTAGTTGTTTTCGTTGTTTATACCTAAACTGCTAATGAGACACTGTGTGTTGATTTAGTAAGCTTGAAGATTCTTATATAGCTTCACTGGACCACTTGAGTTTACTGGAGTAAGCCAACGTCCAGAAACATCAACGTAATTATTGTTTACTTTGGTTACGCTTGAGCTTATAATGATACTGTGCGTTGATTTAGTAAGTTTAAAGACTCTTGGATTCAAAGGGACCAATTGAGTTTACTGAGATAAGCCAACCCCAGAAACAAGCTTTGTTGTTTTTGTTGTTTACACATGAGTTGTTAATGATACTGTGTGTTGATTTAGTAAACTTGAAGACTTTATAAATTTAATGGCACGACTTGGGTTTACTGCGTTAAGTCAACGTCCAGAACATAGACAAAATTTGGTTGTTTTTGTTGTTTATACTTAAGCTGCTAATGATACTGTGTGTTGATTTAGTAAGCTTAAAGATTCTTCTATAGCTTTACGGGACCACTTGCGTTTACTGCGGTATGTCAACGTCCAGAAACATCAACATAGTTATTGTTCTCGTTGGTTATGCCTGAGTTGCTAATGATACTGTGTGTTGATTTAGTAATCTTGAAAACTCCATAAATTCAAAGGAACGACTTGAGTTTACTGCGATAACCCAACGCATTAACATAGTTTGTTTGTTTTCGTTGTTGACGCCTGAGATAGCAATAATACAGAGTGTTGATTTAGTAAGCTTGGAAACTCCATTCATTCAAAAGGACCACTTGAGTTTACTGCGGTAAGCCAACGCCCTAAAATATTAACAAAGTTTGGTTGTTCTCCTTGTTTATGTCTGAGCTGTTAATGATACTGTGTGTTGATTTAGTAAGCTTGCAGATTCTTTAGGTTCAAACAGACCAGTTGAGTATATGGCGGTAAACGCGCCTATAAAGAAATACAAAATTTGTTTGCGGCTTCCAGAAAAATTTTGCCTGTAAAATGTTAACGATTGTTAAAGATTTCAAAATAAAAACCTAATTGTTGGATATATTCATTTTTGTTTTTTCGTATGTTGTAAATGTATATTGGATAAAAACATTTGACATAATTGAACCTATTGGAGTAGTAATCTTTTAAATTTTCAAATGAGACTGTATCTTCATTTTCGATGTAAGTATTTAAAGACAAATATTTTAGGTCACTCTAAAATAAGTAATGAAAAAACATCAATACAAGTCTTGATCGACTATTGTTCTTTTTATGATGAGCATTTATTACACCAAAACTAGCTAGAAATAAAAAGACATCTCCGATTCATTCTCAAAAAAAATACAGTTAGGGCTTTTTTGCTTAGCACCGAAAAATATTTGTTCTTTTATTGTGATGATTTCCCTTTCAGTTATCCCAATTTATATCACCCACAGCGGTTAAATAATATGATTTTTGCTTTATTCTTATACGTAGTAGGTAATGTATTTAAATTTTTGAAAATTTTTGATTTTGATTCAATAGTCATATACTAATAGTTCGCAAAATGTAAATACCTTTAAATGACTTGATTATATTCTTGAGCCGCGTCCTCATTGGTAAAAATTTGCGTAGAACCAACTGTTCGTTGCAAATATTTGCGTGCTCGAGGTAAATTGTACTAATGTGGACGTGACGTCGCAAAATCGGACGTACGAATTTTCGACGCTCACAACGCACACGCTCTATCGGTTGTCGGTTTTAAGCGAGCGATCAAAGGATTTGTGTCGCATACAGTTTGCAGTGAGGACGCTTTTTTGTGCGAAGCTGGTGTTAACGGTCTGTTTTATAACCTTGTTACGAAATTGATTGAGAAAATCGTGGACACATCCATAATGAATAACGATTTAATAATAAAACAAAATGTGCTGTGTTCATCATTATGAGTGGCCTGCTTGGTGGTTCAATCAGAAAAAGAAGCCTAAAAGATACGAAGATACTGGATGAAGCATTTATATCAACAAAGAACTTTGGAAGGCAGTTCCCAGTTACTAAATATATTGTCGCTTGATGAAAGCACTCGCTATTTTAAGAACTTCCTAAGAATGTCTCCGCAAGATTTTGAAATTTTGTTAAATAAAATTGAACCTAAAATTAAAAAAAGGATACAAACTTAAGAAAAGCTATCACTGCGAAGGAAAGGTTGGCTATTACTTTACGCTTCCTGGCAACGGGTGATTCATATTCTAGTCTACAATATCTATTCAAGGTATCCAAACAGATAATAGCAGAAATAATTCCAGACGTATGCAGTGCTTTAATTGAAGTTTTAAAGGACTATATAAAAGTAAGTCAAATGAAGTCAAAAGTAATTTTTTATGTATTTATTTTTTATTTTATTACTACGCATTTAAAGATTCATAAATTCTCTCAGGCCCTCTAAAATGCCATCTTTGCAGACTTTTGTGGTGGAATATTTTCTTCAAGAAATCCTGAACAAGTCGTTGATTCCTCAGTATCTGTGTGGAAAAATTCTATTTTTTTGTTTGAGAATATACGTTGGCTGATTGTTGTGTAAACGCAGATAAAGAATCAGATTCATCATGCGGTGAATTTAGCGGTTCAGAGTAGGCTGTATTTTTATTAAAAACAGGTGGTGAAGTCGGAGTAGTGGATAAAGAACTTGGCGACAGAGTAGGCGATTGCGACTGGATTGGCAAGGCTTGGTTTGGAAACGTATTAAACTCTGCTTCAAAAATTAAATTATTTATTTTATGTATTAAAAGTGACTGTGTTCTGTGATCGAACAGGTTTAATTTTTCCCCAAGTACTTTCCAAAAGAGTCGCCTGGTTTTCTTTTTCTATTGGCTGTTGTAGAAACCGAAATGCTTCTTGAATTCGTGGATCTTCTTTTTTTATTGTTTTCTGCACTCTCACCCTTGTTTTAGGAGTTGAAGGTTTTGTAAATTGTTGCAACGATCTTTCATGACCCTTCTGAGCTGAAGTTTCTGCCAAATTTTCAAAAACAATATCTTCGGCAGTATTGTTGTGAGAAGATTCTTCTTCTACGATCTCGTTTTCAGTTTCCGAGACAGTCTGAAATAGAAAATATTAATTAACTACATTTAGGTACTTAGCAATAAAGAGCGGACAAAATATGACACACGGATAATATTTTTTTTCTATTTTTAGATTCCGTCTACCTCTGAGGAATGGCAGCCTATCGCTCAAGATTTTGAGAGTCTGTGGAATTTTCCTAACTGTGCCGGAAGTATGGACGGTAAACACATAAGAATTCAAGCGCCCATTAATAGCGGAAGTGATTTTTTCAACTATAAAGGTTTTTTAGTATTGTCTTATTTGGTCTTGTTGATGCAAATTACAACTTTCTCTACGTTAATGTCGGCTGTCAAGGTCGCATCTCGGATGGAGGAGTTTTTCAAAACACTGAGCTGTATCGGAAGATTAAAAACAATACTTTGAACATGCCGCTACCCAAAAGTTTACCTCAATAGCAAACAAAACTACCTTACGTTTTCCTAGCTGACGAGGCTTTTCCCTCACAGAAACAATTATGAAACCATATTCTGGTACTCACCCAAAAGGTCAAAAGAAAGAATTTTAATTACCGTCTTACCGTGCACGAAGGGTGATAGAAAATGTTTTGGCATTATTTCATCAGTGTTTAGAGTACTGAGAAAGCCGCTACTTTTGGAAGCCGAAAACGCTGAAGGTGTTGTAATGGCTATACTATATCTGCATAAGTATTTAAGAAAAAGCAAAACTTCGAATAATATTTATATGCAACCTTAAACATTCGACTCTGAACATAATGGAGAGTTTGTAGAGGGTAGTTGGAGACAAAATTCAAATTTTGAGGTGATCAAAAACCTACCCCGTACAGCAAATATGAATGCAAAACACAATAGAGAAGAATTTGCCAATTATTTTACCGCAGCTGGTGCGGTTGCATAGCAGACTGAATATGCTTAGTAATATCACTTTATATCCTATATTAGTTATCTTACTTACAGAAAATCAAACACTTTACTGTTCACAGCTTTACGCGGTAATTATTATTAATAAAAATTTAAAACTCAATTAGCCTAGATGTTTTACTTACATATATATCCTACGAGTTCATAGATTGTCTAGGTCTGTCTTTATCACTAAGAAAGGCGAAGCTTTTGAATGCATACCAATCCGATTTGTACACTTCTTTAGCACCTGAATAAAAATTTTAAAAAAACATTAATAACAATACTCTTCAATTTACAAAAACCTATTCCTACAAGTTATTCACGAAATATTTTATTTGTTTCTAGGCCCAAAAGTAAAAAAGATACCGGTGGCTAAACTATTTTGTGAACACCCTGTACATACGTATTTTATTTTCTATACAAAAATTCTTGACTTACCTTTTCCTGTTCCAACGGTTTTCTTGCCTTTAGATTTTTCCCTTCTGCAAGACCCTAATAAGCTCAATATTTTTTGTTTTGCTTGTGCACCGTCAATATCAAAAACTTTTCCAATTTCTTCCCAAGAATCAGCTGTTTTATTCTTGTTGTAATGAAATTTATCCTTTGGATCCCATAAGTTACGATGCTTACGATATTCCTGGATTAGTAGTAAAATATCTTCCCTGGATAAATCCATAATAATATTTATTATCCGTCTACCAACTCAGACACTACAATAAATCTGTCATTCGGTCAACAACAAAAAACATGCAAAACAACTGGCAGGGCAGTTAAAACTTTGCGACGAAAATTCTTGCAACGAATTCTTATTTCAACACGCACTTAAAAGTTTACCAGTGAGGACGCGGCTTTGCAATTTATTGTGATCTGGTAGTTTTGATTCCAAAATTTTAACTGAAACAAAACCAGAATGTGCGGGGTTTAAATAGTAAATTAAATGATTGTTACCTGTCTATATTAGAATCTGATCTGCCAATTATTGCTCGAACCGAGACCTGGCTTTCTAACTCAGTTGCGACTACGGAGCTTATTAATGATAGCTACTATGTATACAGATCTGATCGCCGTTTTAAAGCTTCAGGTAATTTGCGTGGGGCGGATGTCTTCTAGCAGTGAAGAAATATTTAAGCTCGTCTGTAGTTAATTTTAGTGAATTTGCTAGTATATTACTGGCTAATGTTGACATTTCTATTGTTATGGTCAATGTCGCTCATATCCATATACATATAATAAACCTTTATATTCCTCCATCTTGTCTAATTGAGGATTATCATCTTGTTGTAGAATTTCTAGAATTTGTTCTGGTTAAGGTTAGAAGTCACATTATTATCCTGGGCAATTTTAATATCTCAAATTTTGTAAATCTGACGCAAAACTTTCAGTCAGCCTTTATTATTACTAGTTTCACTGATAATCTCAACCTCATGCAATATAACACAATACTCAACTCAAACAACAGAATGCTGGATCTGATATTTTCTGACTTACGAGGATATATTGAAAAATTCTTAGCCTACTATAGAACCAAACAAAATTTCAATGTCAAAATATTTTAACACTCAACATATTCTCTTCTTAATTGGATACATTTATTACAGCGAACCTGCAACGTCTCTAGACCTTTAAAAAAATTTTTCTTCTTGCTCTGCAAACCAGACCTCCACAGCTTCTATTACCTCCTTGTTGGAAGAAAATGTACGACCTGTTATACCTTTTTTCAGTTGAGGAAAGAGGTGATAGTCGGACGGAGCCAAATCGAGTGAATAAGGGGGCGTTCTAGTAATTCAAACCCTAAATCACGAATTTTTGCATGGCAACATGAGATTTGTGTGCAGGAGCGTTGTCCTGCAAAAACAAAACACCTTTGGATAGCTTTCCGCGTCTTTTCACTTTAATATTTTCCCATAGAGTGGTCAGTAATGTCAAATAGTAATCTCCAGTTATTGTTCTACCCTTATCCAAAAATTAATCATGATTACTCCATGGCAATCCCAAAAACTGAAGCAAGAACTTTTCCAGCAGATTTTTGGACACAAAACTTCTTAGGTCTTGGAGAACCAGAGTGTCGCCATTCCATCGATTGTTGCTTTGTTTCTGGATCGTAGAAATGTACCCAAGTCTCATCCATAGTAACAATTCAGTTTAAGAAGTCTACATCGTTTTCAAATCGAGCACAGATCGAACGCGATGCTTCTACCCTTGCACGCTTTTGGTCAACATTCAAACATTTAGGGATCCATTTTGCACGAATTTTTCTCATGTACAAATTGACGTGAACCATATGATGAACGCGTTCATATGAAATATTCAGTGCTTCAGATATCTGTTTTAGCCCAATTCGACGGTCTGATAAAATCATGTCATGAACTGCATCGATATTTTCGGGGACTGACACAGAAACTGGCCTTCCCGATCGGTCATCATCTTCAACGAAAAATTTACCCCTTTTAAAGCTTGCATTCGAATTTTTGACGGTCGCATACGAAGGACATTGATTACTAAGGGTATTAAGCATATCTTCGTAAATCTGCTTACCTCTTAACCCTTTTAAATACAGGTACTTGATGATGGCTCGATACTCCAATTTTCGATTTTACAATTTCGGTGGACATCTTTTTTTATTTAATTTATTGCGAGACTCTGGTTTACTTTTTTGACGTCAAACTTTACACTGACACTTCTAATAAGTTATTGTTCGTTGCTTAGGTAACGCAATATTTTGTTTATGCAAGGAACTGGTCTAGGCTAACTAGATATCAATACATCCTCGTAGATCTTACCATCCCGCACTTAATTTCGAATTTACCATCACACGTCATAGAATGTATTCTTTTTTTTACTTCTAATCGACAAACTCCTTCCTATAACTTCAAGAAGGCGAACCTGCCACTTTTTATCGTCTACTTCTCAATGTCGATTGGACCCCTTTATATGTTTGCAATGATGTGGACCGCGCATGTGATTCTTTTTACTACATAACTCATTCTGTATTTAATTCCACTGTTCCCATAACGAAACTGTCGAAACGTAATTTTCCATGTTGGTTTTCTCCAAAAATTATTAAAAACCTGAAAAAAATTTGAAGTATTTTAAACTCTCGCGTAAACATCCACTAAACTCGAATTTTTTAACAATCTTCCGCAATCTGCGTTCTATTTGTAAAGTTGATATCAAAATGGCTTATAAAGAATTCTTAGCCGAGGCAGAGTCTTCGATCTTGAGTAATCCTACAAGCTTTTTGAAAAATTGTGAACCTCAAGAGGTCTTCTGCAGCTATTTCCTCGGTAATCAACTTTAATGGTACCGAAGTTAATGGGTCTATGCAACAAAGACAGTTAAAAAGTAAAAAAGGTATGACGTGTTAAACACAAGGACATTCAAATGTGCCATTTGGTCACAATCAGTTTTCAATTGTTCTGAATTAAACGTAACTTCGCCGTCATATTGAATCTTCGTTTACTTTTTAAAATGCCTAACTTTCTTATTTTTAACGAATTGAATGACCTACGCGCTTGTGTAATTTATTGGAGAACTACATGAATAGAGTTTTGTAGAACGAAATTGCTCAAAAACATACATTCAGGCTTAGCAAGTTAAAGCAAGTTTATGCAAACACAAACATTCTTTATTTAACGTGGTATAAAAACGTGCATACTGTTGTTGCTCATCTTCAATTACAATTCACAAAATTGCTTTAAAATGCAATACTTCTCTAAGGGGTATATCAACTAAGGTCAATAAAACTACAATGCAAAATATCAGAGATCAAGTTGATAACAATGCTTTTTTAAAATAATGCACATTGAACAACAACACTAATCAATTGGTGTCCAACGCATGACGAAGCATATTTTTCGCAATCTGCAAAACGTTGCCGATTAGAAACTGCATAAAACAGTTTCACTTCAAGGTTGAATTAAAATAACATTCTAAGCAAATAGGTAGGTGTAGGTAATGTATTTTCCTATTTTAATTAAAAATTTAAAATGTCCTCGTGCTATTGATCGAGGAACTTTGCACATTTTTACGCATAGCTCAGTAAATGAATCCAAAACACTAATGTTGATTTTAAATCGTTGCAGAAATATATTGATAGCACGGAGCTAATGCTCAAACCGGAGATGTTACATACATAGCAATATGGAAAATGCCAATAAACTACCAACATTGGTTTAATATAGGAACTTTTACATCTCGCCAATATTTAAAAAATAGTAGGAATTTTACGTTGGTATAATCTTGGCTATTGTAGATTTTTGATTATTGGTTTATAATAAGAAACTATAACACAGCCACAAAAACAAATAATATTTTTTTGGGTCTGGAGGTCAGACCATGTTTATTATATGTTTTTTTTATCGTTGAGTGCGAATCCGTTGTCTAAAAAACTCCAGCTCGTCAGAATTTTGATTTCCAGAGAAACTCGCGAAATTTATTTATCGCGGTGACGGCGCCGGCGACTGGTCAGGGTGAAAGCGGGCCTGCAAGCGTCGTCATCAAGCAATCGCAGTTTCACATTAGTAATTGCAATCACATGATTGTCATGCGAATCATAACAATTTTTGTTACGTTTGTTCCTATTGTAGTCATGTAACTAGTCATTTGTTTTAGTAGTTAAGAATTCTACACATCATTTTTCATATTGTAGATGTATACAATTCATTTATCTAATCATTTATTTATTATTGGTAATTATTCCACAAATTCAAATTTTTGTTGCCAAAAGCCCAATGATGTACAAAATCCGATTGTGCAACCTTCTCGCGGTGTACATTGGGTAGCCCTAATGCCGACGGTCCTATATACCTTTTGTTTTGTGGAGTAAATAGGGTTTATAAGTTGAACTGATTTTTGTTCAATACGTTGAAGCGTTAAATAGCTTAGATAACGGGATAATTTGAAGGTTATGTCAACAACCTTACATGTTGGGGTTTTTTGGACGACGGACTTTGATTTAGTGAACAAAAAATATATAATAACAATGGTTTGACGAACTCGTATAAAATTTTGTATCAGGTTTTTTGAGGTTATGTCAGAACCTGACGTGCTAAAGTTTTTTGGACATCGGATTCTGATTTAGCGGCCCCGAAAACATATAGTAAACATGGTGTAACCTCCAGACCCAAACAAGTATTTTTTGTGTGGCTGTGTAATTGACCAATATTGTTTCTTCAAAGAAAAACAATATTGAACAACCAATACACTACTAACATTAAACGAATGTAGAAACTTTAACATCTAATCAATATTTACAAAATAGTAGGAATTTTATGTTGGTAAAATCATGGCTGTTGTAGGTTTTCAATTATTGGTTCTACAATAACAATAGAGAATTTTATGTTGGAAAAATCTTAAATTTTAATTTTTTTTAATATCAAGTTAATCATAATTAGTCCAATATTGGCTCTTCAAGATAAAACAATATCGCACATTCAATATACTACAAAGGTTTGGCCAATATCGCAATTTTTACGATTCTCCAATTTCTTCTGAAATCTAGCTTTAATATACGTTGTTAATATCAATACTTCTACCGTAACGAAATCCTGCTTGTTCAATTGGTAATTTTTCTTCGATTAATGAATTAATTCTTTGAAAAATCAATCTTTCCAAAACCTTATAAATTACACTTAGCAAACTTATTGGGCGATAAGAAGTGGGGTCTGTAAGTAGGAGATATATTTTTAAAAAAAAGGTAAAAGATAATTGAATATCTCCAGAATCAGTATCATAATTGAGGTACTTAATTAACAGTTAATGAATACTTAATTTCTAATGTACAATATTGTTAACGTGTCTCAAGCGCTCTGCTAATTTTAAGAACGTAGTTACACCTCTTTTTAATAGTCATATGCCCCGAAAGTTAATAAAATAGTTTAAACGTATTTAATGGAAAATACGTTTATACATACTACTTGTGATTATTCGGATACTGTAAATCAACTAATTGTAAAATTCCATTTGAAACAAATACCCAGTTGCATGGAAATATTGTATGGAAATATAGTGCCACATCATAGTCAACAGTTAATTGACGCCATAAGATCTACTACAAAAGTATTAAACAATATTGTTAAAACCTTGATGCTCTTATCGTAATTAATTTGGTCAATGTTAGTGGTGCTCAAATTTATGCATTGCATCATTGTTTTTAATTGACTTACAACTACTACGTAGTATAAAAAAAATAATAAAAACTCAAAACTAAATTCTATATTTTTATTTTTAAAATAAGAAAACAACATTGTTTCAAAAAGTTTGTTCTAAGTATATAGAGATGACGCGTTCTAAACTTTTAAAAGCGTCTATAAAATTTCGATCTTTCAAGTTTTTTAAACAAAGTCGCAAAGGATTATTTTAACATTTTACATTACATTACTTTTTAAAGATTAGCTTATCATTTGAACTAAATTTAATTTTCATTAGCGCTATTTGAATAAATCGTAAAGAATTCTTAATTAGAAATTGCGGAAAATCACAAATTTGTCTAATTATAATAAAATATACGTATTTCGATTTTGCGTATTTTCACGAAGAAATTGTTCTACTTAAGATTTTAGTTTAATATGTTATCTAAAGTAGTAAATTATATATTTTAGTTAAGTTAAATCAAGTAGTAGCGTACTTTGGTGATTTCAATGCATTGTCTAACGCAAACTGGATTTTGCTTTTGGACCTTTCAAACCCTTTTCAAATACCATCGTTAACAGTTATTAGAATTCGATTTTATGAAACATTAATTTGAGGTTTATTGCAATTATAATTACACGTTATACTATGTTAATATAAATAGATTTTTGATTTTTCCCACAAAATACTTGAAAGTTGTTACTACAGAAAGCAATTTTGCATTTTTATATAGATCGAGTGCAGGCGTTGATTGAAATATTGGTAAAGATAGTCAACCTTACGGGATTATGCGACCCCGAAATTTGTTCTAAACATCAGAGGTCGGTAGTATCGCTTTGTGCTAAGAAAATACGTCAATTGTATTGTAGAATTTACAGAACAGTATTGCCGATAAATGTGAAATAGAAAACTGTAATTTTGCTGATAGTTTATGCTAAGGCACGACATTGTTGCCAATGCATCATGCCGTTGATTGAAATATTGGTGCATTGAGTCAATGTTGACAAACAAACAAAAACATGCGTTCTACAATATACAAGAATTTATTGATTTTTGTCGACGTACTAATTAAATGTGTGTCCTTTGTTATATATTTTTTTTCTATTGTCTGTTAATTGTTCAATGTAATAATATTTATTTGTATCTTTCTTACGTAAGGTTATAACAATGGTTATACCATCATGACAAACACATATATGTACAAAGATTGTATACATACACATGTGAATAAAGTTTATTATTATGAAAAAAACCTGCAGATTTAAAAGTATTAATTTCGTAAAGAAATCGTTGAAAAACGTTCTCCCAAAAAAACAATTTCTTTAAATACTTTTGAAAATTCCATACTCATATATTTATTACATTAACATCGTTTATCCGTTGAAAATGTTTTAAAATCTATTAGGCTTACGCAAGTAAATTTCTAAATTTTGGTCATTGAAATTAAAATTTTTTAACATAGAAACGCTATCCTTTTTATGTTGGAACGAATGTTGAATTTTCTTATATTACAATCTAACGTACTCAACTGTTTGCATCTAAACAATATTATAACAAGCCTACTCATTTACTAAAGGTGTTGCTAAAAGTATGCAATTGTAGAATTTCTGACTAAGCCGATAAGGAATGTGACTCATAAACGATAATCCGGAAGACTCCTCGTAATACATTTGTTTCAATATCAACTTTAGGTGTACTTATATTTATTGGAAAAATTAAACTCCGTATAAAAAATGTCTCAACAGCAGTGTGAATTCATGGTTCAGAGAATGCGACACTCATAAACTGTTAATTATCGATCAGTTGGTTAAAATAAAACTATATCGAACCTTAAAGTGGGAGGCTAATAAACATATTTCTAATAGCTATAATTACAGTGATGTCACAAAACCACACCGTAAAATAAGAATATTATCTGCATAAATAAGTGTAAATGTTTGGATATGTTTTATGTATAGCATTGTATTAGGTACGTTATTATTTATGTGTAAATTGTTTGTAAATTATTACTATTATTTTAGATCAGTTGGAATTGTAATTTTTTAAAACAATGTTTATAATTAATGAGCTATTTTTACTTTAATTAAACTATTTTAATTCGAAACCATGATATTTTGATACAGTTTCAAAGAGTAAAATCCTAACTTTTTATCTCTACTAACAGATAACAAAGTGTCACTTTTCGTAAATTATTTTTTTCCCTCGGGAAAAAGTGAGTACTATTTTTAACACCAAATTTCCCTCAATAATTTTCTAATTCTATTGTAATATGATTTTTCAATATTAAATCGTCATTTATTTCGTCACAGAAAAGAATAGTGTATTATACACGTATTATCCGCACCGCGTCGGGAGACAACACACCTCAAGCTAAAATCTAGTACTTTTATTTTTAGAAGTAATAGGAATAGGTTTTATTACCAAGTGAATTTAAATTTGAAGGTCTAGTGGAACCCACTTTCCCTAAAAAACACGGTAACTTGTTGCCTTTTGAATTGAAAAATTTGAAAACCAATTTTTATTTAAAATCCTTTTCAACTGAACACGTAAAAACAAGTAGATACAAAAACCAATAATTTTGCGTTTCTGAACTCTAGTGGTATTTCTCCCAGTATGTTCTACTTTATTCCTAACGAAGTTATTAAATGACAAACAAATGTCAACATTATTATTTGCAAGTTAAAAATAAAGTGCAAGCATAATTTGTAAAATAATTGTTTCTTATTTATCTAACACCGACCAAACCAAACTGTTTTAACAAATAACGCTTCGCATGTATTTTAGTAAATTATTAAAAAAACATTGTCATTAAAATCCAAGATATGTATCATCAATGGTATTATTCATAAATGAAAAATTCGTCACTTTTAATTACTAGTTAATACGTTTACTAAATATTTGAAAACGTTGCAACATTGTATTGACAAAAGTAAATTTTACGGATTGTATGTTGCGCCATTTTACAACGGTGGAATAAATTGAACTATTCTATTTCAAGAATCGTACACATTATAACTTAGCGCTTCAGTACAGGTGAAAAAGTAAACAAAAACGCAACCCAACATGCATATGTGAATTGCATCCGTGATACAAGCAAATACAAGCGGTTGACTATCTTTACCAATATTTCAATCAACGGTGCAGGCTGCAAAGTTTTATTAAGTTTCTGAAAAAATGTGATCAAAACATACATATTTAAAACTACTGTTCATCTGTTTGTTAGTTTCTCTGTCAAACTTCGGTGTTCTAACCTACCTTTAATATTAGATTTATTTATACAAAGTATCCTAAATATCTGTACTTCCAGTTCTATATTTTTTAATTTCTTAAACGCAATACTGTATATTATTATAGTATAAAAAAGCTTTGTTCTTTCAAAAAATGCTACATTTATTGTATCTACCTATGGTATATTAAGAGTAATAACAAAAGAACAAATCAAACTGAACAACATAAATATAATTAAAACCAAATTTTAAATCTTTGATTTAATTTTTATATAAAGGAAGGCAAGGAAACTAAAACTCTAGGACGCACAACATAAATAAAACAAATAATTAACAGGAAATTAAAACATTGGAAGAAACCGTTTATCATTACAAAAGATTTTTATCACTCAAACACATTATACATATTTTTTAAATTAGAGCTAATGAAAATGTGCAAATGGTCTAAAAAATACTATAGGTTTAGAGCCAACGAAAAATAAAACGATTTGAGAATTACAGAAAACAAAGTAAAAGCCGCCCTGAGTAGATTGAGTCGATAAAGGCCTAAAAATTTTTTTTTTAGAAAATTGATTTGACGTAGTTATAAATAGTTGTATAATGGGTCAAAAATGCTAACACACACACACACACACACGCAAATGAATTTTAGATACAATTTTAGAAAAGCTAATTTTATTGAACTGTACAACACCTTGATTACAGTGGATTGGTCCAAATCAAATTATTGCACCAATGTAGACGATGTATGTTTAATTTTTTTACGAAGTCCTTGATCGATTTGTACCGTATTACAAAAACAGAACTATCCACCTTGGTTCACACAGAACATTATGAAAAGTATTAAGCTTAATAGTAGGTTTTACAATAAATATAGTAATAACAATTGCTAGGATATTCTGAGAGAATTTAAACGTCCGAGATAATAATAATAATAATAATATGTTTATTTCAACAGGTATATATACACACCCAATTAGAGAAAACAATATGAAATTCTTGTGAAAGAAAGTAAATAACAACTATAAAAAGAAAGAAAAATAATTAAATACATACAAGATTCATTCCAACTTGATATAAATTTAAAAAAAAAAAGATATATACTTATGTGACTTTATACTTATTATGAACTTCCATTCACGTTTACAGTTATAAGTTTCTAAAATAAATCGAAAGTACACTTTCAATAAAACTGGTCGAGTTAACATGAATATCGCACTCGTTACTTATTTTATTGTAGTGTTCGCATATTTTTGCGATCGGAGCATTTTTAAGTATATCAGTTCTGCTAAAATTACAATAAAAACAGGCTGACGTTCTACAATGAATACGTGGCACAAGAAAGTAAACAAAATCAACACATTTTTAAATTTAAATCTATGCTAGGCATCTCTACTGTTGACCCCACATTGATTGATTTCTATAAGCGAAACGACACATTATCCTTCAAATTTTCCACTGGAGATGAAGAGGAAATCTATAGATGCGTCATGTCAATAAAATCCAAAGCAACTGCTATTGATAATATTAGCGCTGAAATGGTCCAGCTGTGTTGTCCTTTTGTTTTACCTTATCTAACTCACATAATAAATTGTAGTTTAACTGAAGGCATATTTCCCGACGCTTTAAAGACTGCTTTTGTTATTCCTATAACATCCTAAAACATCCAAAAGAAATCAATGATCTTCGTCCTATCAGTGTTCTTCCAGTGCTGTCAAAAGTATTAGAAAAAGTATTGAACTTGCAGATTAGAAGGTACTTAGACGACAAAAGTATATTATCAAAAAATCAGTCTGGATTTCGACCAGGTTTTAGTTGCACAAGTGCGTTATTGAATATAGTAGATGACATTATCACCGCCAAAGATCAAAATAAAATCACTGCTCTAGTTCTATTAGACTTTTCTAAAGCTTTTGACACCATAAATCACAATATACTGATATCCATCTTACATCACTATGGATTTGATAATATCTCCATTCGTTTGTTAACAAGTTATTTGTCCAATCGTCAGCAGTGTGTAACATCAAGAGGAAATACTTCTGAACGGTGCAATATATAATAAATGGAGTACCTCAAGGTTCTATATTAGGTCCACTGTTGTATATTATCTACACTGTCAAACTATGTGATGTGCTGAATTATTCTAACTTCCATCAGCTGATGATACTCAAATATATCTATCTTTTTATCCGAAAGAGGCATTGCAGGCTTGTAAATCTTTAAACGAGGATTTAAACGGCTTATCTTCCTATGCTGGTATTCATCTCTTAAAAATTAATCCTGTCAAATCAAAATTCATGCTCTTCGGAAATGCTCAAATAATTGAAACTTTAATCCCATCTTTTACATTAAAAATACAAAATGAAATTATACCTTACACAGAACTTAACAAAAATCTGGGCATGGTCTTAGACAATAAATTGCGTTTTTCCGAACATGTTAATATGTACATACTCGCATAAACACTTATTAAATAAAAAAATTAACAAATTGCTATGCGACAGTCTCGTTTTATCACGCTTTAATTATGGTGATGTCGTTTATGGTCCCTGCCTTATCAATTCATCCAAAAGAAAGATACAAGTACTGCAAAATGCTTGTCTTCGTTTTATTTATGGCATCAGACGTCGTGAACACATCACTCATAAACTAAAAGAAACAGGCTGAATAAATATGGAAAAGAGACAAACCTCCATATCTTTCAAATAAAATTAAATATCGAACAGACGTGCATAACCTAAATCTGAGGCACAGAGGACTCATAGACGTACCTTCCTTGAAATCGAATTTTTACAAACGCTGTTTCACTTACAATATTTACCTTATTTATAATAATCTCCCAGAGTCTGTAAAAACTCTAAGCATTCCTATTTTTAAAACCCATGTGACTCAGATTCTGAATAAATAAAACTAACTATTAAGTAATTTACTTCAGGTTAGTGATATGTAATATATTTTAATATAAAAACTTAAATCATACTCTTACATATGCTTACTTAAGTTATCTTATTTACTGCTTTATTATCTATACCTTTTCTCATACTCAATTCAATTTACTTATACTTACAACTTACACTCATCGATCAGTGATGGTAAGGAAGAACAGAGGTTCTGTACGGAACCACCTAATTACCATCACTTTTCCAAAAAAAATGTAATTTTTCCTCTGACTAATGTAATTACTTGGAAATAAATTGAATTATTATTATTATTAAGTTAATTTTATTTAAAAGATACGCATAATCTATATTGTAATGGACCAGGCTGTGAGGGAATTTGACATAACATACACTTCGTCTTGATTCTAGTGTGGTCAACTCAAATTTTTGCAGTAGCTCGTTGTGATCAAAACCTTGGTAGGGATCAATTCCGTCCATTGTAAAACAAACAAATTTTAGGAATCGACGTTGAACTTTTTCCAGCATCTGTGTCTGACTTTTAGAGCGGGTCGCCCATATGAGTGAACCATATTCGAGTTGCGATCTTATAAGGAACTTATATAACAGAATTAACACTCTGGATTTAAAATCACTTTTACAATTACGATAAATAAGACCAAACATTCTAGGCCTTTTATTGAATTTACACGAGACAAGCTAACTTCATTAATGGAATAATTAAACTGAACGGTGTTAACTTTTCGGGAATAGGTGGTAACGTTGCATTTTGGAATATTGATGATGAGTCGATTTCTGGCACACCATTTTGCCATTTCGTTAATATTATTTTGTAACATTAAACAATCATTTGGTGAGTTAATTGCAGAGTAAAATTTTGTGTCATCAGCGTATAATAGAATGTTACATTGTACTGCAGAAGTTATGTCATTAATGTACATAACAAAAAGTATCGGTCCTAAATTGGAGCCTTGAGGTACACCGGAGGTTGAATGAAATGAATTTGAGACAAAATTACCATAACAAACAAATTGCTTTCTATATAATAAATATGATTTAAGCAGCATTAAGAGATTGTTAAAAAAACCCAATGAATCAAGCTTATGTAACAATAAATAATGGTTTATTTTGTCAAATGCCTTTGTGAAATCGGTGTAAATAGTGTCTATTTGTCCCTTATTGTCAATTACTTTGGTTACAAATTGACTAAAGCATGGAAAATTAGTGATTGTTGAACGTTTTTTCACAAAACCATGTTGTAAAGCCTTAAAGTATAAATGTTTAACTAGCACCGATTCAAAAATTTTTGAAAAATTGCAAAGAAGTAAAATAGGCCTGTAGTTGTTTATATTCTCTTTATCGCCGTTTTTAAATATCGGTACAATATATGTTTGTTTCCATATGGTAGGAATAGTAGAGCTAGAAACGATAAGAGAGAACAATTTATGAAAGGGTTCCAATCACACTTCATAAGAGCGTCATATAATGATACGAAATTTGCCTTTTTAAAATTAAAGCGTACACGTTTAGAGTTGTAATTAAAATTAGACGTAGCAGGGGTTGATACCGTCATGCTAATGTCCAACGCAGGATGGTATAAATCTTCAATTACTAAGCAGTTCTCCGATATGTCTATATCACAACGATCGTTGCTAAATATTAGGTCAAGAATACTGTTATGGTTGTTAAAAATTTTATTATATTGTGTAAATTCTAATAGATTTTGAAGTTTTTTAATAGAATGCTGGCCGTATCATTAGTCGATGTTACAAAAGCTGGGATATTAAAATTTCCCATAATAATTGATTTATATCGTCAAGTGCGATAAGGTTGCTTAAATGTTCAAAAAATAGTTCGTAGTCTGACACACATGTACCTGGTGGTATGTAGAGAACAAAAAGATTGATTGAAGACTTAGAACTGAAAATGATTTGCACGTCAACTATGTCTATATTTATCACTGAATTAGTAATGATTGTAAGATCCAGGGATTTACAATTAAACAAGTCACTTTTACGAATTCCCACTGCTGCTCCACCCCCCTTAGACTTACCAGTATCAATAAAGTTACAGTTCTTTCTAAATACTACATATTCTGGGGGAAATACTTCACTATCGTTTATAGAATCATAAAGCCAAGATTCGGTGACCGCAAAAGGCGAATCAAATATTTCGGTAAAATATAAAGATAACTTAGCTTTTATTGTTACCAATAAAGGTAAAGTTCCTTCAGATGCTTCAAAAAACTGAATGTTTATTATCAGAATGTTGGTGGCATTCGAACAAAATTGGAACTTTTTCTGTAAACGTTAATTGTAGTTTTTATGATGTATTAATAATAACTGAGTTTTGGCTTTGTTATAAAATTAATAATTCAGAACTGAGTCTTTATAATTACAATATTTTTCGTAAAGATCGTAATTTTCTAACAAGTAAAAATCTAGAGGTAGAGGTGCCTCATTACTTGTCAAAAACATTTTGATGCTTCTGTTATTTTTGTTGATGGATGATCAATTAGATGTTTTTTATAATATTATTTATGATGCCATAAGTAGATATGTTCCTAAAAAAATTATTAGACGCACTACTACCTCATACCCAAAGTGGTTTAATTCAGAGCTTATTAGAATTTGCAAAGAAAAGAAAAAGGTTTATATCTTTATTTTAAAACATTACTATCACGATGTAATATACTGAAACAACGTCTTCATAATGCATACATTGATGATGTTAACGCTTATATTAATCCAAGGTTTTTGTAGAAATTTATTAGTGATAAAAAATGTCAACGTACTATTCCTAATGTGATGATTTACAATGATGTTTTGGCTTCTAGTGCAGATAGTATAGTGGAACTGTTTGCAAAATTGCAAAATAAATATCTATATCTAGTTTGTTGCCATTTCTTGTCACTAAAGTATCTAAGAAAGGTAACTTAAGGTTTGTTTCTGTTTCATAGGTAAACTTGATCGTCTCAAATTTTAAATTTAAAATTTCTACAAATTACTGAGGGCTGTAAACTTTAGTGTCGATGACTGCAAAAACGTCATCTACATATCTACACCAAATTCTAGGAAAATAATCTAATTTATTTTTTATATCAGTTTCAAATTTACCCATGAACAGGTTAGCCATAAACGGAGATTAGCTGTTACCCATTGTTGTACCATAATTTTGTTGATAAATATTATTGTTAATTTGAAAGTAGGTTTGACTCATACATAACCTTGCTAATTTAATAAAATTATCTACTTCTGAATTGTCTAAATGGTTTTGGTGTAACATATCTTTCAAATAATCTAAAGTGATATCTATCGGAACGCTTGGAAACAATGAACAGACATCGAATGAAACTAAAACTTCGTTCTCAGTCAGCTCAATGTTTTTAATTTTTCAATAAAATCGTATGAATTTTGAACACTGAAATTTGATTGTTGATATTCAAAACTGTTGAATTTATTTGACAACCATTTAGATATCAGATAAGTAGGAGCATTAATACCTGAAACAATGGGACGCATTGCTTTTCCGGGTTTATGTATCTTAGGTAAACAATACATTCTAGGAAGAACCGGGTTAGATACCGTTAGTCTAAACCTAAGTTGTTTTGGTATAATATTTCCACATTCTAATAAGACTCTACGGGTATCAGCAATCATTTTGGGAAGAGGATTTTTAGATATTAATGAATAGGGGCCTTCATTAAGCATTACCTGAACTGACTCAAAATAATCATCTTTGTCTAAAATAACTAATTTATTGCCTTTATCTGCTTTGAGATAACAACAATTTTTCTCTTTAAGATTTTTAACAATGTTCATTTCTCTCGCGTTAAATTTAAATTTTGGTAACTGCTGAATATTATCTGAAATTCAAGCGCTAAGCGTAAATGGTTAGATTTGGAAATTAAATGTCATTATGGTAAATTAGGTAAATTAGAGTTAGAAGCATATGAGTTACTTTAAAACTGACTTCAGGATTAAATGATGACGAGTATGTTCAATGGATTAAGTTTTTGCACCATATTAATGAAATTATTCAACACAAATTTTGGCAAAAAAGATGACCCACAACAAAAGTTCACAGAATTATCTAAAAAGAAAAAGAGGTGCACAGATTTGATCCCCAAAAATCTAACATAGTGGTAAACAAATCTTCGGAGATTTTTAACAATGACGAATTAACTTTGTTGAATAAAGGCTTGAAATATAACCTCAAATTTAACAAAGCGCCCATAGATAAGATTAAAGTTCGATCAAACTTTTAGACGATAATTCTAAAAAATTCATTAGGAATGCCTGTAAAATTCAAATTTCAGATAATATTCAGCAGTTACCAAAATTTAAATTTAACGCGAGAGAAATAAACATTGTTAAAAATCTTAAAGAGAAAATTGTTGTTATCTCAAAGCAGATAAAGGCAATAAAGTAGTTATTTTGGACAAAGAGGATTATTTTGAGTCAGTTCAGGTGATGCTTAATGAAGGCCCCTATTCATTAATATCTAAAAATCCTCTTCCCAAAATGATTGCTGATACCCGTAGAGTCTTATTAGAATGTGGAAATATTATACCAAAACAACTTAGGTTTAGACTAACGGTATCTAACCCGGTTCTTCCTAGAATGTATTGTTTACCTAAGATACATAAACCCGGAAAAGCAATGCGTCCCATTGTTTCAGGTATTAATGCTCCTACTTATCTGATATCTAAATGGTTGTCAAATAAATTCAACAGTTTTGAATATCAACAATCAAATTTCAGTGTTCAAAATTCATACGATTTTATTGAAAAAATTAAAAACATTGAGCTGACTGAGAACGAAGTTTTAGTTTCATTCGATGTCTGTTCATTGTTTCCAAGCGTTCCGATAGATATCACTTTAGATTATTTGAAAGATATGTTACACCAAAACCATTTAGACAATTCAGAAGTAGATAATTTTATTAAATTAGCAAGATTATGTATGAGTCAAACCTACTTTCAAATTAACAATAATATTTATCAACAAAATTATGGTACAACAATGGGTAACAGCTTATCTCCGTTTATGGCTAACCTGTTCATGGGTAAATTTGAAACTGATATAAAAATAAATTAGATTATTTTCCTAGAATTTGGTGTAGATATGTAGATGACGTTTTTGCAGTCATCGACACTAAAGTTTACAGCCCTCAGCAATTTGTAGAAATTTTAAATTCAAAATTTGAGACGATCAAGTTTACCTATGAAACAGAAACAAACCTTAAGTTACCTTTCTTAGACACTTTAGTGACAAGAAATGGCAACAAACTAGATATAGATATTTATCGTAAAGACACTAACACTATGAGGTTTATAACAAATGATTCCAACCATAGTATGCAACATAAACTTGCATCTTTCAACTTTTGATTCACCGATTATTACATTTCCCATTGTCAAAACAAAACTTTGATAAAGAACTGCGAAATATTAAGCAGATTGCATCATACAATGGTTTTCAAGAATCAATTGTCACAAACATAATTAGAAAACATAAACATAAGTTAAACATTAGAAACATTACAACGTTAGGAACTAGTAATAGCAAAATAGATAAGAAATATGTCAAATTACCAAATTATCCCACATACACAAAAGGTCTTCAAAAAATATTTTCAAAATTTGATTATCAAACAGTAACTTCTAGTAATAACAACTTGCAAAATCTTTTAGGCAATCCGAAAGACCCAATAGAAATGTGTGATAAATCGGGAATATATAAAATTAATTGTAAAGACTGTAACCAAGTATATATAGGGCAAACCAAGAGACCTATTAAAACTCGTTTTAAAGAGCACGTAGCTCATGTCAAATATCATCGCACAGATAGGTCCAGTGTTGCCATGCATATGCTTGAAAATGGCCATAGAGTAGGCGACATTGAATTAATTAAGAGGGTAGATAATAAAACGAACTTGATTCTTATGAAAGTTTAGAAATTTTTAAAAACAGAAATTTGCTTATGAATTATGATGATAACGGCCCATTAGGATTTTTGGAATTATTTAAGCTTATCTAAGAATCAATTAAGTTTAACGATGCATGATAAGCAGATAGTATATATAAGCTTCCCGTTGTTTTTATTTTTAGTATCGGTATGACTGATGATAACAGCTTAGCTGTTGAAACACGTGTCCGAGTCAAGTTTTTGGTGCAGTTTTTGGTGTTTTTCTGTTGGTTAAATAGACGCTGCAGTTGGTGTTTCTTTCCTTTGATCGTAAGTTTAAGAACAAACCGACGTCTGGAGTCGATATAGTTTCCAGTTACTTGATTAAAGATTGCTTGAATATTGTCACAGTTCATCCCTTGTACATTCTTAATTTATGTTTAGAAACAAATTCATACCCTAACAAGTGGAAACTAGTCAGAATATGTCCTATTTTCAAAAGTAATGATCTTTTAGAAATTACTAATTGTAGACCAATAACTATACTATCAAAGTTTTCTAAAGTGATTAAAATGATACTGTGTATATTTTATTAGTGAAAAGTTTCATATCTCTCAATCAACATAGTTTTGTTGAGAAGTATTCATATCGATAGAAACTTATGTTCATTTGATCAATTTGCTGTTGAAGTTCTTGATAATCGAGAACAAGTTGATGTAGTGTATACGGATCTGTCGAAAGCTTTTGACCAAATAGATCATGGACTATTAGTCAATAAATTGTACATTCTATACCCTAGATTAATTGAATCTTGTTTAGTATGTTACATGCAAAACTAGATTTACAAAAACTTTAAATCAAAAGCATAACATAAATAGGGATCAGCAAGAGGAATTACCTTCCTGAAATAAAATGTTTGAGTAAAGGGATGGAAAATCATCGATAGAATGAAAGATAGAGGGCGCCAAACGGAGAATACGTGTTGAGGAACTTCCAGCCTCCGTAGGGAGAATACTTTCTAGGAACTACCTTTTAAAATTACTTCAATGAACTTGTAAAATTAACAAAACTCCCACAAAAACAATCAATTACTTATTAAAAAGGCTCTTTACAATGAAAAAATAACAATTTATTCCATTTGGAAACATTTACATAATAAAATTAAAAATGAGTAACCTACGATCTAGATAACAATACTAAAGACCGTCATAAGAATCTACAATTAATTCTTATCGATCACGTTATTCCTAATTTACAAAACTAATAATTAATCTAGAATACACAAAAGAATATTGCTTGTCTTTACATCCGTTACGTGAATTTTATTTGGCCAATAAGCACAAACCTCGTACGACACAACATGAATTGCAAAACCTGAAATTGTCTCCAATAAAAATATTCGATTCAATAGATACATAATTTACGGACAAAATAACTACTTTAGTATCCCAACAAAGTTATTCAAATTTAAAGCTTTTTTATTTAATTTCGACAAAGTTATCAAGGTCGTTAATAAATTAAATCAATATTATGCAACAGGTGCCCGAAAAAAAGCATAAAACCAAATTTATACCAACAGAAGCGGAAAAAATTCTATACAAAACCGCTTTTAATAGCAAAGTACTGAGCAACCAGACTAATCTCAGCTATCTAGAAGTTGCATAGTATTCTAAATAAAGATCGTACAATATCTGCAAAAGCGAATTAGGGTATGACCCACTTAAACAAACTTCAATAAGAATACGTTGAAAATTTTCCGAGACAACAACGTGCTAAATGCACATCATTGCGCTTTGAAGACTTGACGACAAATGAATAATTTTTTTATAAACATTACACGTACCGCTCACATAATCCTGGATCCGAAGAAAAAAATTGTGAATAAAATGCAATAATATGTGCTAATTTTATTCCAAAAAGGACCAAAATCTCGCTTCTTAAACAAAGTATAATAAAAAACATTAACAGAACTCATCAATATGTATGTCTTCTAAATATTTTGATCAAAGTAAATCGTAAATTATTGAAGAAAGTCACAAGTAAATTGACCTCAAATGGTAGTATATAATGATTATTTATTTCTACTGTTTATTGCTCTTTGTAGGATTTCTCAGCTTAAATCTTGGACCCTTAATGTTTTTGCTTTTTATAAATGATCTTGCAAGTATTCTCAATTGTAAGACGTTGATGTTTGCTGATGACGTATAAATATTCCTGTACATCTAGTTTTGCATCTAACCGCAACAGAATCTTCACGTAGAGGTAAGATTCTTAAAAATAAAGTTAAAACTACATAAAAGTGTACAATGTTTTTTTTAAGGTTTATTCACACAATGAAGACAGAGTTATCAAAAATCATAATTTGGAAAGAAAGGAATTAATATGTGAAGTTGCCGATATTTTTATGTGCGCTTTTAGTTAATTAAAATATGCGTACTGAGAATACCCTTTTATTTAATGTTGTTTTGTAATAAGTCTCGCAAAAAATGGAAAACTTTTAAAAACTAGTTTGGCTATAACAATTATCGTGATTTGCGTAATTTTACAGCAAGAGTTATTCAAACAGAAAAGCGGGAGTATTTAAATTTTGCGTTTAATAAACAAGCCAAATGTAATAATATTTGGATTTGCCTTAAGCGGATAGGATTGTTGAATCGCAATCGTGTTATTCCACACCATTTGAAAAATTTAGACGCTATAAATAAACATTTCATATTTTCAGTTCCACCTTTACCCCTTGATTCAAATATACTTAATTACTATAACAGTAAATGTAAACTTTCATCCCACTAAAGAAAAATTTTCATTTTGCTTTGTTAATGATCATATTGTTGACACGGTGTTTATCCTTATGACAAATGGTTCCGCTGTGATGCTAATGTAATCTTATCCTATATTTCACATTTAGTAAACTATTGTATTGTTACTAGATGACCCCACCACTACAGTTGCTTTTTCTGTATACATTTTAGTGTACTTTCTACTTCCAGTTCTTTTCTTATGTCTGTGTTTCGTATTCTATCTCTTTTGTAATACCTTTATTTTCTTAGGTACATCATTTCGACTGCTTGTATCTTGCTTTTTCTTGATTTGTCAGTACCCACAATTCGCTGCCATAAGTTAATATTGGCCTATATATCGATTTGAAGACTTTTGTTTTACGTTTCAACTGAAACTTCCCTTTTACTCAAAAATTATTTTTCAGTGCATAGAATAATCTATTAGCCTTCTTTCATTCTGTGGTTGATATTTGCTTCCTGAGTTCCTTTCTCGTCTAATACTTCTCCTAAATAATAGAAGTACTTTACTTGTTCAATTAATTCTCCTTCAATCTCAATTTTCATGTTTACTTTTTGTTCTTCGATTGCCATTACCTTTGATTTAATTTTATAAATTTTTATTTTATTCTCTTTCAGTATTAAATTCCAACTATTTAAATTTGTTTGTAAATCTTTTTCACTTTCCGCGATCAATACGACGTCATCCGCATATATTTCCTCCGATACCTTGATTCTTTGCATTTTGAAATGTCCAATTGTCATCTTTTTCACACTTGTCTTACATTTTTTAATTATTTCGTCCATGAATATTATAAATAGCAGTGGACTTAAGCTTCCTAAATCCTAAATTTTTTTGCTGTTTTATTGTCTCTCACAACTGTACTTTGGCCATTCTTATAAATTATTTGAATCGTTTTTATAAGTTTCGTGTTTACATGTTTTTTTTCTTTAACAACCTCCACACTGTTCCTCTAGGCACAGTATCAAACGCTTTCTCTAGATACAATAATACGCCAAATTATATCATCCTTTTTTTTTCGTGCTTTCTCTGTGATTTGTTTATTGTAAATATGTGATTCTGAGCGCTTCTTCCTTGTCTGAATCCACTTTGTTCCTCTATCATTGTCTCTTCAGTACCATCTTTTTCTATTATTTTTCTAATATTTTCATACATACACTTAGAAGTGTTACTCCTCTATAATTATTACACTCTTTTTTAACTCTTTTTTAGTAAATTGACACGATAAAGCTGTCGTCTAATTTTTTGGTAGTTCGTCATCTATCCACACTTTGTTGTATATACTTAATAGTGTACCTTTTTGTCCTATACTCTTTTTATCATTTCCGCCGTTATTCTGTCACATCCAGCCGCTTTCCGTATTTTAGATCTTTTATTACTTCTTCAAGTTCTTCCATCCATATCACGTGTTCCTCTGTTTCTTTTGCTATTTTGTCGTTTTCAATTTCTTTTTTGTTTTGGGGATCATTTAGTAATTTTTCAAAGTGTTCTCTTCATCTTTCCATTATTTTTTATTTCTTCAGTTATAATTTCTCCGCTTTTTCCTTTTTATTATTTTTGTATTCAGTGTCTTCTTGTTCTTAAAGTTTTCAATGTTTTATAGAATAGTTTTGATTTCCTTTTGAGTCTTTTTCCATTTTTTCTAAAATCTTCCATTGGTTTTTTTTGCATTTTTGATCAATTGTTAATTGTTTCTCGCTCTTGCTTATATTTCTTGTATTTTTCTCCGTTTTGTCCGATAAGTAACTTTTCCAAGTGTTTTCTTTTCTTAATTTGTATTTTAATTTCCTCTGTCCACCATGATGAGTGTTTCTTATTATTTTTTTTTTGCTTTCCCCCATATCTTTTCGCTGTGTTTATTACTATGTTTTTAAAGTATGTCCATCCGCTTTCAACACTCACTCTCTTTTATTTCGTATTCGTGTCTTTCCAGTTTCTTGTTTAAAGCTTCTTTGTATTTATCCGCTACTTCCTTCTTTTTAATTTGTAATATTTAATTGATTCAAACTGTACCCCTTCATTATTTCCTGTATCCCTCTGCGTTTTCTGCTTATGATGTATATTTTCTCTGATTTCATCCACCACCAGATAATGATTGCTATCAATTTCTAATCCTCTTTTGCTTTTGAATCCATTACCGTCTTTCTGTTTTTTTTATTCATTTAATATATAGTCAATTAAAGATCTTTCACTTCTACTTAACCTCTCTTTGTGAATTTATGAATTTCTTTGCGAATAATGTATTTGTTATTATTAAATCATTTACAATGCAAAAATTCAGCATTCTTCTTCCATTACTGTTTTTATTTACTTCTCCATACTTTCCTAGTATCGCTTTGTATTTCTCATCACTTTTACCGACTCTGCTATTGAAGTCTCCTATTATGTATATGTTTCCTTTTACTTGTTCTATAATTTCTGTTAAATCATTCCAAAATTTGTTTTTATTTTTTTTTTCTTGCCGTCTTCATTTGTTCCGTATATTACCACCACCGTCTTCTAATCTTTGTTACCTTCTCTAACAGTTTGACTGCCAATATACGTTCATTGTACGCTTTCCAATCATTAATTTGATCTTCTAAATTATTCTTGATTATGCATCCCACTCTGGCTGCTGCTCTTGTTTCTTTTTCTACTCCACTGTAAATTAATATACTGCTATTCTTTAATTTTATTATTTCCTTTCCTTTCTCTTCGTTTCCGTTTCTTCTAATATATCTACTCTATTTTTTCGAATTCTTCCTCTAATTCTATTCCTTTTCCTTTTATACTATTAATAATCCATGTTGCTATTTTTGACATTTTACTTTCCAGTTTATTGATTTGCATATTATTGTCTATTGCCGTGTTCGTTACCGCTTTAAACATCAATTTATTTTTCTCTGTCAGTTTTTTGGTGTTAGTTTTCCTTCATTTGTTGATTCATATCTTTTTCCATTTATCGTTAAGCTTTTATAACCTATTTTTACCGTATTTCTCTTCTCCTTTTCATCTCTTGCCCTGTATCTAATTTCTGCCTGAAGAATATTTGGTTCCTTTTTCGTTAAATTGCTCTCTATAAATATGGGTTTTCGTCCTAATTTGTATTTATTTTTAAGAACCGTAATTTTGTCTCCAAATGAATCCATCTTAGCCACCACTATACTCTTTTCTCCATTTTTCTATGTGCAATGTCTTTTTATTATAACCTTTACACCTATGGGTGTTTTTCAGTATTTGTTCTACTTGCTGTTTTAGCCATTCTTCTTTCCATTCGACATTTTTAATAAATATATTTTCTTTTCGGGTCTCTATATCTTTTTTCTAAACTTTCTTCAATTTCTAAAATTCGCTTCTGTTACCTTTTTCTCTCCGTATCCCATTGTTTTTCTTTATTTTCATATCTTGTTTAATATTTATTATCTTCCCGTAATTTAGTAATCTCATTTTAGAATTCTTTTCTCATCTACTTAACATCGTGTCTGAGCTTTCTAATCGCCGCTATTTGTCTTATTCGTAAACGTTGTGTTACTTTGCTTTTTGAAAATTTCTTTCTTCCTCCGGTTGTTTTTCTGTTTGATTTTCCGTTCTTTTTCTCTTCAAAAATTCTTCAATTGAACCAGTACTAAATACTCTGTTTCTATAATTTTTATTATTCATTAATTAATTTTCCTCTATTTCTAGGCAACGTATTATAATTAATTAGGTCAAATAAATTTTTCCACGTTTATTTCTTCTATAGTCGGATTCACCTGGTTTTAGATATGACTCATTGCAGTAAAGAATGATAATCGGCGTGACATAGTTTTTTGTTTCTGTAAACAAAAGTATCAGTGAAATGCAATTGATAAACGTATGTCGTTCCGTTTATTTCATGTGCAAGCAATGAAACGTATGTCAAATAATTTTCTTTGTTTACATTGACATAACCCTACATTCGTACTTCGTAACTTGCTACACCGTTTTTAATTTTTTCAACTTTTCTTTATTCAAATCAGTTTTTTTCACTTATTTATTGAAGCAGATTAAGTAAGTACATGATATTAACCAAAAATTCAATATTAATACGATAGCATATGAATAGTTGCGATGCCAAAGAAATTGGAAGCCGATGCAGTCAGTACGAAAGTAATGGACTATTTTAACGTGACATCGGTGCTGTATTGTTGCCTTTCAAATCAGTTATGCAAGTATTTAATGAATTAAAAGTACTATTTTATCTTTCAGGTTAATTTATTATAGTGAACTATAGAAGCATATGGCGTTAACTTAAATACTGTATCTTCGATTAAGAAAAGATATGAAGAGCCTGCAGTGCCAAAACAAAAACCTAGGAAGTCAAAGTCTTGTGATGTTGATAATTTTGTAAAAGATGTTAAATGAACAATTTACAATATGCATACTAACTTGGATATTTAGTTGAGATTCACCAAAAGGAGTTGGCACGATGCTTCTAAACAAAGCATAAAAAACCACTTGGAGAAGGCAAACAGTTTGTCCCCGATTTTATACTTACAAGTAATAAATTAAAATCTGTTTTTAGGTTTATTGTTCTACATGCAGGAAACAGCAAAGGCTTTATTTCTAATGTAAATTTAACAAAACCTAGTTTAATTATATTAGACAACGCCAATTACCATTCAACACTAAAAGAAGAATACCCAATGCTTCACGACAAAACATGATTTGTGTACATTTTGTTAAAACATAACGTGATGCATGATCAGAAAATGTTAACAAAAATCCAAACGCGAAAATTTATGAAAAAGATGAGCTTGCACTCACGAATATGTATAAGACGTGTGGAAACATGGTATACCCACAAAATCGAATCTTCTTTAAGGTGTAATTACCAAGCTAGCTCAAGTCGCGATTGGGGTGGATTTTGTCTATTAAAACTCTCACCTTGATCGTAATTAGGGCGCCACCTTTTATTGAAACTACACTTACTCCACTCACTGAGGAGGTGTAAAAAAGGAAATTCCTCCATCAATTATGTTTTTAATAAATTTCAATAAACAACCCGGAATGTAAAATTGCTCTATTAATTTATAGGGAAGGTACGTACAAAATTTAAACTGTCTCACAGAAAGATTTAACACATATAACTAATTTTTAATAACAAAAATAAAGTTGATCGATCAATCCCCTGACGCAACCTATCAACTAAACAAATCCTAAAACTATTTAACATGCGCGCTACACAATTTTGTTTACGGATACTTTTCAAAATGTTTAACTTTTAATAGGTAAAATTTGGTTCTACTCACTGCTAAATGTTGTTAATCGATTACCACAATTTCCTAATATCTTAATTCTCTGGCTTGATCATCGTAACAAATCCGCATAATGCGATAGTTCTTTCCATAAACAAAATCCAATTTGTACTCAAACCAAGCACATGGAACACTCTTAAAAATCCGCTAATTTTTGCGATACTGCTTTTGCACTCAGTAAGGCCGGAATGGTTCCACAGCAATAAGGTATATCATCAATATCTTTAAACTTGGAAACCTTTCACCCACATTACACACGATCTCATCAACCCGAATCAAAAACGTCAAACCTTATTATTTTTTTTTACAAATACAAAACCATAATAATCCTCTTTTTTTTATAATTACACCGACTTTCTATGAACTAAAACTATAATTAACAAAACGTGGTATGATTTACAATTACATAAAAAAATAAACGCATTATATTTTATTTAATTAATCCTAAACATCTATAAACAACACCGACAATTTGAATCTTGCACGGAAGTTTCATGTAAGTATGGAAACCCAAAAAAATACCCGCGAAGTAAGGTAACAAACAATCGCTCCAAAGAATAGATTGTACATATTGAATGAAATACATTCAACATGCTGAAAAAGAAATGAAGAAGTCACTGGGATATTGAGCAGCGTTTGAACTTGTGGAATTATATCGGATGCTTTTTTAATTTTTTATGTAGTGGATGAATGTACATTCGATAAAGTGGTTTTTAAATCGAACAATTGTTAAAATTCAGTTAAATAGGTACTTCAAAAACTAAACATTGAATTTAACACTAAAGTAAAAATTATTTTAAGAAGTTTTATACGTGGACATCTGGGTCATATACATTAATTTTTCATAATATAGTTTTGCAACTGTACAAATATATAAATAAATTATAATTATTAGAAGTTCCCACAACCTTTATTCAATGACACAATTTAAAAAAAATGAACAGAAAACCAAAAAAATTTCTGGTCAAAAAACAACTCATTTATGATTACTTTAATTAGTTTGAAACAGCTGATCTAACTGGATTGACAGATTGCACAAAAATTGACAGTAGGAATTATTTATTAGTTACGACATACGAACGCCTGGATTGATGCATACGATTTGTAACGATGAGTCATACCTAAAACCCGGTGAATCCGACTATCCTACAAATTCAGTTTTTAATAATAATTCACTAATTTACTTGCCTATTATGTATTTTATTCCCTGTATTATATTGTTTTAAATTTCATTACATTTTTGGTTTAATGAATTTATTTAACCAGCGTGACAAGAGTGGTACGAACGCTTTTCCTACCGACACGTAAACAGTTCCACTGTTGAAGTTATTTTAAAGACTAAATCAATCATTTATTGAAAAGCATGTTTTGTCATCTATCGATTTTGCACAAAAAACTGTGGGATTTCCATTTAAAAAGTTTGATGTGACGTCATTTCCGTTAAAACCAGAGGTAATACTGGAATTCCGACAGGCTGAAAAGATGTCCCCCTTAGAAATAAAATTGACGTGTCTGGGTTTTTTAAATTACCGATGTGGCTGCAATTGGCTCTGTTTCGTCGGCCTTTATCCCACCCTGTATATATATATATATTTTTTCTTTTAAATGGTTAGTTTTGAAAATCTTGTGGAGCTCGGCGTTGTACGAAAACTCGCCATTTTCCAACTTATTTATAAGATTTGGATATTATGTATGTACGATTATTATAAAATTATGTTTATGTTGAAAATAAATATTTATTATTATTATTTCAATATTTACAAAATCAATTATTGACAATTATTTAACATAGAATGTCCACGGCAACTCGAAGTCGATTAAAAAAAAACACTCGTTGTCACACACTTATACTTTTCTTTATAAACATTTTCTCCACTAAACAGTATAAATTAAATCCACACAATTCAATCTAACAAATCAATAATAAGAAGTATGATGAGAACTGTAACTAAATAGTTTAGATAATCAACAACATCTATTTGAATATATAATATTCCATTTGACGTAAGCAGTTCCCAATTCACAATAAAACCAAACAGTTTCATTATTCACATTAAATAAATAATTACCGTTTCATGATTATAATATTTAGTGTGAATACAAATTTCTAAAACGATTGAATTGCGTTTATTTGTACTTTCTCCCATTGTATATGTAGAAGGTATTAAGTGCACAAATAAATTAACTCAACTGCGGCTTTTGGAATTCCACAAATAGTTACAACAACCAATTACAGAAAGTGAAAGATAAAACAGATGCTTCAAAACGTCTAACGCAAAACAGAAAGTGTTGTTGACATTCACATACTTAGTGGAAACTTTGAAGGACACTTCATAGAACAATAGTCCCTGTTGAATGACATTTAGCAATTATAAGTTTAACTCATTCGACATGTGCCAGCATCAGATGTGGCAAAATTTAATTATTTTATATTTTATTTAACAGTTTTAAAAAAAACGAAAAGAGCTTCGAAATTAAATAACGTTTTAAAGCTAATCGATGTAGGATTTGAAACAAGATTATCGCAGTTGAAATAAAAAAAGAGAAGCTTTTGTGTTTTATTTAAGGACAAAAGTATTTTATTGCTAAGCGACGACCTTAAAACCCTCCTTAATATATTTTCAATTTGAAAACATCCTGTACAATAACTCTTGGGATTCAACATTTTACAGTAAAGAGCCACATCAAAATAGAAAGCCATTATTCAAAAAACGATTCCGAGTGAAAAAGCATGTTGGTATATATTTTTTCTTTAAGAAGAGCGAGACTGAAATTTTCTTTACAACGCTAAGAAAATAAATAATTGATTTTAAATATTTTATTAGCACGTTTTCTATATTTACAAGACAAGACTTTTAAGAGTCGTTTATACTTTTATAACTGTTAAGGTAGGCGCACTATTCGCATTGCACTGCATGGACGGAACGGATTTTTCGTTGCGTAGTTGCATACTTCAGTGCAACTTACCGCATTATCCGTATTTGCAATTCGGATTTTTAGTTATAAAAATGAGTTTGGAAGAAGACGATATAATTATAATTTCAAGTATAATGGAAGAATTTCAAAAATAGAGACATGCGCAAAAAACGGAAACGGCGTTTTGCCGTTCATAGTATTAACCTACTCAGATAATCATGAATGGACATGTTTTAAATTATACAACTCTTCATAAGTTCCGTTTTCTCCAAATTCTTTTTATTATATTTGTAATGCACCTACCCTGGATAAGGTAAGACTGTATGGTTTCCAAACCAGCGTATGAAGGAATACATGTAATCTCGTATTGAAACATGTCGCATAGTATAAGGGGAATGTCCGTGCAGTCCGTTGCGAATAGCTTGTGCCTACCTTTAAGTGTATATATACAACGGAGATAACTTATATTTTACCATTGATTATAAAATTCGTAAAGATACGCAAGCCTTAATAGTTTTTCGTAACTACATCTCCTACCAGCAACGAATGCCCCTTCACCCCTCGGCCTACAAACTGTTCATTGGGAAAGTGCTGCTGCGAACGGTTTAATATTGTAACATTGATTCTGTTACTGCTTAGCATACATGCAACATCGGTCTTTACCTACGAGAATGATTCAGAATCAAACTCGGCAGTTTTCTAAGAAGTTCGTTCGTTCGCAACATAAATAACTTGCACGTGCACAATAAAAATGTGCACTCTTGTAATTTAGCTTGCTACGAATTTATCCTAGTGTATCATAATAGTTGGATTTGCGAATTGTTTTCAAACTTCAATAAAACCATTTTTCGAAAATAGGAGTTAAGGTCAATCGGTTAAATACACTCATTAAATTATTAAAAATTGTTAAAAATCGCTAATTTTGAATTTAAAAAATTTTCCTAAAACCAAATTTACTTGGATTAAACTTAAACTAAATCAAGATAAAATTTTTAATTTCCGGTGTTTCTTTCTAAGATTAGCGGAATTAAACGCATTAATTCCAGTTTTCCGATTCGCTTTAAGAGTAGCGTATATTTTTAATTTAATTAACAAATTGATAGTAAATGTCTTATGTTCAATACAAACTTGAGAAAATTGTTTACTTTCTGATGTTAAACATGTAAAAATGTTTTTAACGATACCTTTTGTACATTTATGAATAGCGAATGACGAATTAAATACTTTTGATAGATAAGTGAGATACAAACTAAATATGCTCGGCTTCATAATCTTTACACATTCATTTTCAGAAAATAAATCTTCCTCTCACTTAATTATTTTTCTCTACATATCTCACATTTATACCTTTTCAACTGCTTAAATGCTAGATAACCAGCTCAATAAACTATGCTACAAGATTCTAAAGAACAAACGGAAAACACCAAAAACTTCACAGAAAATGCAGCAAAAACTTGTTTTTGTGCAGTTTTTTGGTGTTTTCCCTTTGTTACAGTTAGCACGTGCATAATAAAAAATAATAATGTGCACTCAACTCAATTTATCCCGGTGCGTTCTAATAGTTGGATTTGCAAATTGTTTTTAAATTTAGTTTCAAACTTCAATAAAACAACAATTTAATTTGTAAGAAATAAAATTTATTTGCATCAATACAAGTTATGATAAAAAATCATTTTTATGTATTTCCATATAATTGTGGTTATTATTTACATAAACAATTTATTCGTTTCAGACCCAGTTGGAAAAGATGCCTCTGCTGAGTTTTTTTTTTAATCGAGAAGGACGTTGTAATTTGCTTAGTTGCGCAAGTTGATTCTAAGAAGAAAAAAAATAACATAAATTCACTGATAAAAGATATGCTGAGTCAATTATATTTAATTTTGAATATTTTTTCAAAATTAATTACACACAAAACTTTTAGTTTAGCTTCTAATGACAAGTTTTTATGTTCAATAACAAATAACAAAAAAGTTGTTAAATGAATTTTCAATTTTCTTTCGAATCGCTACACAGGGTGATCTGCGTAGAGCATGCATTAAAAGTTTTTAACTTTCAGATAAATCAGAAACTTGAAAAAACTTCGCTCGTTTTTTAAATTTTTGGCTTTCGATGGATTTTAAAAATAAAATTATATGTGGTAGTACTTTATAAGACAAGTTGAATTAAATATAAAAATTTCAAAATTTGATTAGGTAAGGTCATGTTTGAGGTCAAAGGTCAAACATATATTCGTAAATATCTCAAAGTATTCCATGTACACAGTCGTGTAATATATCAATCAAAAGGAAATTAATTGCAAACCAATTTCAAAAATGCATTTAAAAATATTTCAACACTTTGGGTTCAAAAGTTATTTCACTATCAAAATTTTTTGAAAATATCTCCTTTTTTGTTTCACAACCTATACTAACGTCCAATATATCAATCAAAAACGTGTGGAAAGCCAATTACAAAATTATTTTCAACACTATTTTACAAGATTGGGTTTAAAAGTTATTGCACTTTAAAAGTGTTTTTAAAGATTTCGATTTTTTTTTTATTTATCAACTTGCATTGCCCAGTAACATATCAATCAAAAGCTGATTGAAAAACAATTCCAAAACTGCTTTCAAAGATGAGGTGGCATTACGGGTTCAAAAGTTATTGCACTTTTTTAAGTTTTTATCAAGCTTAAGATCGTGTAATGTAATGTAACTCTAGTATTTATGTTTCTACTCAAACGTAATTTTTTCAAAATTTTTTCTAGTCAACTCTAGTCTATCTCTTCTCTTTTCTTGTCATACTGAGCACCCATTGAAAGCCCCGTTGCAAAAACACCTCAATAGGATTTACCAGCCTAATTTAGGGATACGGCATTTAAGAAAATCAGATGTTTGTTATTATATAATAAAAATAATGTTGCAAGTGCATTAAGTTATTTAAAAATGGAGATGCAAAAAAAAAAAAGACTAGAGATGACTAGAAAAAGACTAGAGTTGACTAGAAAAAGACCAGAGTTGACTAGAAAAGAAAAAGACTGGAGTTGACTAAAAAGAAAAAACCAGATAGAAAAGAAAAAGACTGGAGTTGACTAGAAAAGAAAAGGACTAGAGTTGCCTAGAAAAGAAAAAGACTAGAGCTAGCAACTCTAGTCTTTTCTTTTCTATCTAGTTTTTTTCTTTTTTATTCAACTCAGTCTTTTTTTTCTAGTCAACTCAGTATTTCTCTTTTCAGTCAACTCTGGTCTTAGTCAACTCTAGTCTTTTTCTTTTCTAGTCAACTCTAGCCTTCCTCTTTTCTAGTCAACTCTAGTCTTTCTCTTTTCTAGTCAACTCTAGTCTTTCTCTTTTCTTGTCATACTGAGCACCTACTGAAAGCCCCGTTGCAAAAACACCTCAATAAGATTTACCAACTTAATTTAGGGATACGGCATTCAAGAAAATCAGATGTTTGCTATTATTTAATGAAAATAAGGTTGCAAGCGCATTAAGTTATTTAAAAATAAAGATGCAAAAAAAAAAAGAAAAGACTAGAGTTGACTAGAAAAAATACTAGAGTTGACTAAAAGAAAAAACTAGATAGAAAGGAAAGACTGGAGTTGACTAGAAAAGAAAAGGACTAGAGTTGACTAGAAAAGAAAAAGATTAAAGTTGACTAGAAATAAGAGAGCCCAGAACTGCGTAGAACAAAAAATTGTACGTTTGATTAGAACACATATATACTAGAGTTACATTACATTACACGATCTATTGTTTGATAAAAAATTTAAAAGTGCAATAACCAGTAGTGCCACCTCATTTTTGAGAGCAGTTTTGGAACTGTCTTTTAATCAGCTTTTGATTGCATATTACTGGGCAATGCAAGTTGATAAACAAAAAAGTCAAAATCTTCAAAAAAACTTTTAAAGTGCAATAACTATTGAACCCAATCTAGTAAAACAGTTTTGGAATTGGCTTTCCACACACTTTTGATTGATATATTGCACGTTAGTACAGATTATGAAACTACAACATATAGTTATATAGATTATATAAATTCAAAATTATATTGCCAATCGACTGATGTAAAAAGAATTATAGGTTTGTATTTAAAATAAGAAAGTTGATAGCAATTTTTGGCACACCCTGTATAACCAAAGGTCTGAAACTATTTTAGGTAGAACGAAAATCTGCAAGTTAAAAAACTTTTAATGCGTGCTCTTCTACATAGATCACCCGTTATACGTACGCTACATAAATTCATAAGCATAATGTTTATCTCATCAATTTGGAATTTAAAAAAAAACCTAACGGGTAAATAAAAATATTTGCTTACCTTCTTTCTAGAATTTTACAGGCACTGATTTTACACTTAATAATTTACGTTTATTGTTTATAATAATTGCGGAGGGTAAAAAATGTTTTTCACATATTAAATTATTTCCTAAATTGTCAATATCCATAACCGCAATACAAATTTTCCACAATTTATTTTGGTAGTCCTTTGTAGAGTTGATTATAAAATTCGTTTGTAGGTTTCACATTTTTTGTAAGAAATTCTAAAAAAAAAACGTATGTCCACGGCGTCTACGCTCTTCTTTTAATTGTTTGTTGCAACTAACGTATTCATAATTACTAATTGTCACAAAAATTACGGTAACTAATTTTTATAATCAATGCAGTATCTTGTAACAATGAAGTAACTTCGAACCTCAAACCACTTTCATATTCATATTTAAGATACACGCATTGAGACAGGTACGGTGGAAGTGTCATAAAAAAATGGAGGGGGAAACTGAGAATCTTGTCGTAAATTGTACGGTAGAGCCATCTATTTTTCGTCGTACTTTTGTGTCACATTTCGTCCATATAGGTTGCGCATCTTTACGAATTTTATAATCAATGATTTTACTTTAATTTAAGCTCCTAAATAGCGGTCACTAAAATTTGGTGCAAAACTGACCGGTATCTGAAGGTGGCCGTTATTGGGAGGAAAAAAAATTATTTCTATGCGTTGTTTATTAAAATCTTTTAAGTATGGAACATAATACGGTTCGCTATAGGGTACTATATATCTGCTTTAAAAAATAACTATAAACGTGCTGATGCAATATTAAATAATTAGACGATATAATAATGGAAGAGTTATACATATTGAATACATAATACATACATTTACATAATATGTACCTATTTTCTAATTGCTCGTTATACCTATTACAATAATTAATTACATACATATACCATTAAATTACATTTTTGTGAAATATTTTTGTATTGAGGTTTGTTTTACATTTTTAAGTTTAGTTTGTAAAACAGAAGATTCACATTTTGATAAAATTTGAAGTACTTCTACCGCTAGCTCACTCTTATCATTAGAAAATAGAAAACTTTGCACATCTCTTAGTTTTTCACACACTTCACCCATATCTTTAATGTTTGACGTAAAAACTTCAGATTCTTCTGCACCTTCTTCATTGTTCGAATCACAGCCTTCACTATAGTCTAATTCACTGATTATATCTTGAATACTTAAATTGGGCTTTCGGTCAAAATATCACAATCAATAGATGCATAATTTTTAGGCTTACACGTTGATTACCTTCTAGTAATACAAAAAAGCTGAGCTAGTGGAAATTTCGTCTTCTTCATCGAAATCTTCTTGCAGGACCTTTTCCGAGAATCCTGCTTTCGCAAAACATTTAGCAATTGTAATAGGCGAAACGTTTCTCCAGGCTACTGATATCCAAACTAAAGCGCTGGTTAAATTGATACTTTTTCCGCATCTTCAAAAGGACGTTCGGTATTTGTAAATGTTAGCAGCTTTTTGATTAAAAACTTCCCGTAGGCCATCTTAAAGTTTTGGATAATTCCTTTGTGGTAGAAAAACAATGTTCACATTTTCAAGAGTCACTTTGGGATGAGACGTGGCATTATCCAGAAATAATAAAACTTTCATATTTTCTTTTTATTTTTTTCATCAAATTTTTTAGCCAGGAAGTTATAATCTTTATCGTTATCCAAGCTTTTATATTAGATACCCATTCTAAGGGCAATTTGTTGATATGAGAGCCTTTAAAACATCTTGGGTGTTTACTTTTTCCAATGATTAACGGATTTTCCTTATCACCTTCCATATTTGTACAAAATAAAATTGTCAATCTTTGTTTTGCAGCTTTTTACCACTACATTTATCGTTTTTTAAAGAGAACGTTTTGTTTGGCATCGCAAGGTAAAAAAGTCCGGTCTCGTCAGCATTGTACACATTTTGGGTGAATACTCCTTCAATATTACTGACAGCTTTGCTTTCCAAGCTTCAACAGTGTCCAGGTTAATATCAACTGACTCCCGCAAATTGTTTTAAAGGTTATGTTATGTCTTTGACAAAATTTCTTAAGCCACCTATTTGAAGCTTCTTAAATTTTTATTCTTAGCTTTACAAAACCAATTGTAAACTACTAGGTCAATTTCTAAACCTTCAGTTCCAGGAAATTTTCTCTTCTGCTGAAACTTTCTTCAAATAACTTTTTTAAATCACATTTGTTTTTTAAATATTGTTAACTTGTGTTCTTCCAACACTAAATTTTTCAGCCAACTTTCTAGCACTGGTGTTGAACTTTTCACTTTCCAGAATATCAATTTTCTCTTTAAGAGACAAATTTTTTCTTTTTAACGACATTGTAATTTTTCTGTACGTCTATATGTAACAGCACTGTTGAACATACTAACTCAAACTAGGTATGCAAAATACAATTTTTGGGTTGAGCTTAATGAACCTTTTAATTGCACTTTCTGTGTAATGAACTGTCTATTCTAAATTAAACAAATTCTTTAAATCCGTTCTTAAATCCCGGTAATTACTAAAAAGTTCACAGTAAGATCGTTCCTATTTGGTACTTTAAAGACATACTAGTTAAAAATATAGTCTAAAATATGCAATGCCGAATATAATTGAACATAGCATAAAATTTTCTTAACCCAAGGTTCATAAATCAAGTGGATGAAGCAAAATCCGAATTTATCTTTGTCTATTTTAATGTGTTTATTTAATTTATTTAGTTGATCTGCATGGGCATTTCTTGATATAATAAAACGTAAATAATAATTAACATTGTAGAATTATACGTTATTTTTAACAAAAACATAAAATAAAGTTTGATTTTCTATTAATTAAGCATTTAGAAGTTAGAAGATAATTAATCAAAAGTATAATATTTAAACACACCTTCCACATATACACCCAGAAGCTCTGCCTACATCTTTTGTCTTAACATATTAGTAGAACTACCTTGCAGGTTATTGGTTGACCTTATTAATATGTATATTTTTAAAAAGGAAGTTGGTCGGAACGTAAATTTTTTAAGGAACTATAATAGATATTTTTCAGCTTAAAAAAAGTCACATTTATTTTTATAAAATTCAGGGTGAACTGAATATTATTGTTATTGCTATTGTTACCTGTTGCGATAATGAGTTTCGTGTGGAAAGAATATTTAAAATGAAAATCTCTAGTACATAGAGATGTTGCCAAAACAAGGAACAATTTTACAAAAACTGTCTTCTCCCTGCAAATTATAAACAGGAGATTCCACAAAAGAATGCAGGTAAAGATCCTAAGTGTATTATACGAGTAGAAGTGCTGTCATAAAAATAGTAATAAACGAAACTAAATTATTCGAAGTTAATATTCAGTCATTGCGAAAATAAAACATGGTACTTGCCAGTGACGAAATGCATGATTTTTTGTAACAAATGTGATAATTGCGGCGTGGTAGAATTAAACTCATTTTGAATATAAATTTTTATCGATTGTAGGCAATGTTACCATGATTACCAAAATTACCATTTCCATAATTAATGTCAAAATCATCTGACAAGTAGTAGCGAAAAATTTCACTTTTTGCAACTAGGTACAAAGAATGTAACTTTTACGCAAACTGAACATTTTTGACACCTACTTTTATTATAAAAAATGTCGAAATTAGAAAAATTTTGTTTACTTAATGCATCAACATTGTGGGCTTCCTAACATAGTATGTTACGAACCTGTCTGAATGCATATTGTAACATAGACATATCTAAATTTTCAAAGCTAAAGGCGTTTTTGAAACGGAAAAATCAAGGTTACAAGCCAAAAAAATCTTATATTTTAGATAATCAGGAAATTCAAAGGTTCTTAAATGAGGCAGATGATTTGCACTTTCTGGCAATGAAGGTTAAATTCTTTCAACACAATTATCTTCTGCAGTTTAATTTCCACATTTGTAGGTAATACTAATTATGGGATATTCGGAAGCACTCCTAAGTCATGAACTAGTTGATTTGTCTGTTAATGATTTAAACTTCAAAGATGACAAGATTATAGTCTCTATTCCTAAAACAAAAATAAATGTTCCGAGGGTATTTGTAATAACTGAAACACACTGGGTTTAGTTAATCAAAAAATATAACAATCTCCGCCCGACTGGAGCAATGCGATTTTTCTTAACTTACAGAAATGGTCGTTGCATCAAAAACCCAATTGGCATCAACAGAATGAGCGAGATTCCAAAACTCATTGCCACATTCCTAAAACTACCTGAACCTCGACGATACACGGGACATTGTTTTAGGAGATCTAGCGCCTCCTGTGATGTTATGTATTTATTAATAACCAACAACTTTATATACTACTAGGATGTATATTTAAATAGATTTACATAGAATGCGCCTGGAGTACAAAAACTATCGTTGGTCGGTGATCGCCCGTGATGGCTCTGGCGGTTGTGTCTCGGTTACGTTTACAATTGGCGATGTTGCCCGTATACCTTAACATCTCCCCTTTTTATTAAGTTACAAGTTTAATCTTTCGGGAGCCTTGATTATTCTACCCGTTCTAGTGGTTACATTTAAATTACTATTACTAGTTGCTTATACTATTATTATCGTTAGTCTTATTAACTTATTTGGCTCTCAAAAACTGACCAAAGGTTTTTAATGCTGTATATTTTCTTTGACCTTCTTCCTCTTCTCTTAGTTTTAATATTGAGGGTTTAATAAATTTTCTATTTCTTATAAATATTGAGCCATTATCTAATCTAATCTTATAACTACGTGCTTCTAGCCTTTCTAATATTTTACCACTAACCCAGAGTGACTGTGGTTGCAGTTGTACCATTACATTAGTACCTGGGGTTGCAATGGTTTTAATTCTTTTGTACCGCGATTATAATACTGACTTTGTTTACATTGATTTTCTTTAATGCTTTGAGTAATTTCGCGTGTATTTACTGTTTTAGGTTCTAATTTATTTATCGGTGTTGGTAGTAGCACATTTCTTGTTTTTCTGGACATTAAAAATTTGAACTGGCGAGTAATTCTCTATTACCGGTGTATTCCTTAATTGTAGTAATGCAAGATAGATATCTCGTTTATTTTCAGTACATTTTTTTAATTAAGTTTTTAACCGTTTGAATGTGCCGTTCTACATTCCATTAGACTGACTGTACCTAGGAGATGACATGACATGTTTGAAACTCCAGTGATTGGAAAATTCTTTAAATAACTCAGATGAAAATTGTGGGCCCCCATCTGAAACTACTATTTGGGGTACTCCATGTCGTGCAAAAATAGTTTTTTAACTTGTATATTACAAAGTCACTACAGTGCTGCTCAAATTTTCTATTTCTGTAAATTTTGAAAAATAATCTACTACTAGTAAGTATTTATTACCGCTCAACTCGAATAAATCACAGCCTACTTTGTACCATGGTATTGGTTGAATATCATGTGATTGTAGGGGTTCTGACGTTTGACTTCTAGCGTATTTTTTGACACAACCCACATGTTTCAATTATTTGTCTAATTTCATTCTTCATGGTCACCCAGAAGACAGAGTCCTCTGCTAATTTAATGCATTTGTTCGTCCTAAATGGCTGTAATGAATTTTACTTAACATTTCTTTCCTTAAGGAATGAGGTATAACTATGCTTTGGCCCTTGAATATTATTCCGTTGTCAACGGTTAACTCGTGTTTGTAATTACAATACTTCTTTATCTTATTATTTAAATTCCTAGCATTATTTGGCCATCCCATCCTAAGAACTTTCATTTAGTTCCCCTAATTCCTCATCCTTTTCTGTTTCTTTTTTATTGTATTTAAATATGCATCAGAAACGTTTAATTGAGATTGAATTAAGCATACTTGGGCTTTAAGTTCGTTGTCCCAACATTCTAAACCTTCCGACTCATTTAGGTACGCTCTTGACAAGGCATCTGCACATCTTTTTTATTAGTAGGGGTTGGGAATTCTGCAATTGCTTTAATTTGACTATTAGCCACTTGGCTAATAGTAGAGGAGATCTATTATCAATCAAAAGACATGGGAGGTGGAAGTCCTCAACCGTCGTCGAGAGCTATATTGACACTTCGATGCAGAAAAAAGTACAAGTAGCTGATATGTTCAGATCTCCTTCACCACAGCAAAGTACGTCATACAGTGCGACGCCTCCACGTTTAGTTTCCACATCATCAACATTTTCTTTACAAAGAGAAGATACTGAAAACCCTATCAACATTGAAAGAAATAGTAATTTCCAACAAAATATATTGTCACAGTACGTACCTGGAATCTCAATCAATGCAAAAGATTCTTACACTGTGACAATTAACATCTACAACAATAACTGTAATTTTCCATCAACCAGCCATAATAATTAACAGTTCTTATTAGTGTTTGATTATTAGATTAATTAATTTGTATGCGAGCATCGTGTGGTATTTATAGGTTAGGTTTGTTATTGTTCTTTTGAAACCAGGAAGGCGGTTTATTTAAAAATTTGGGGATGTCATTCATAAATAGGTAAAATAAATTAAATTCTCATTACTTCAAAACTTTTATTTTATTATAGATAATATTACTTACAATAATTATTATAAAGAAAACCAATATTTTCGTGAGTTAATAAAAGGGAGATAAGTCGGACGAAATTTTTAGATTAAGTAGGCACGTCAAGATGCCAATCCAACAATGCCAACATAAATAGTCAAGTCAAAAAGTTACTGTTTTGCGTTTAACATTTTAGATTAGCAATGAGAGCATTGTTACCGTAAAGTAGAAAAAATAAATTACAGTTTGCTGTATATTAACCACAACAGTTAAGTTTGATTAAAATGGTAAGAACAGTTTTCCTAACACGTATTCTAAATACAAAAAGACATTTCAATGGTATTTTCAAAATTAATTAAGCTCTGTTAATTGGTACATATATCAATTACGTTGAGAATGCTACGCAATGAATTGTTTGGTAATACATAATAAACAAAAAATCGTTTTCGTTTATAATTTCAGATAATATTTAAAAGTAAGTAGGGGTTTTAAATATCCTATAAAACTTGATTTTACTTGAGTCCGGATTAAGGTGATTCTTTTAATTATAACATGTTTTTCTATTTTAACGCTCTCTATTAAAAAACAAGTTGTTATATTTGTTATATCAAACAAAAATTAAGCAATTCTCTTTCAAGGTCTATTTTAAAAATGCACTTAGGTTTGAAGGAAATATAAACACTGCATAAGCAAATTTAAAAAAAACATCTATGCAAATTTTCAATTTATCATCTTGTATTTGTTACTACGAAAAGGTGCGTTTGGACAATCTTTAAAGGTTAACAACACTTCAGGTAACTTTTTGCAACAAATTTAGTTAGCTGCAGCCAGTTGTTCTAGAATGACAGTACATTATGTCAAATTGTGATAATTTTGGATCCGAATAAATTCACTTTAGTGGTTTTCATAGATAATAAACCTATACGCTCATATAGTAACCAATTATATTAACTGAACTGTGTGTACTTATAAGTGCGTTACTTCAAACGTCGTCAACTTCAGTAGGCTTTTGACATGAATGTGCATCTTCATTGCGCAGACATTGAACTAAGTGCATTCAGTAGCTTTATGTCTAAAACCGTTACATCTAAAACATTTTACACCCTTTGATATGTGTTCACTGTTTACAAGCATATTCTCTCTTCTTGTTTTCCATCATTCCGTCTTTCTTCTTCTTGTTTTCCGTTTTCTCGTTTTTTCTCTTACATCATCTGTCTTCTGTTTTCTCTTCTTGAGTCTTCTTTTCTCGCACATTGCCATCTTCTGTCTTCACGTCTGTCGTCTTCTCTTTTTTGTAAAATTTTCTATGCGCAATTGATCATTTTGCAATGTTGTTCTTCATTTTCTCATAATCTCTTAATTTTGTTTTAAATTTAGATATACTAGTATCACTATAAAAAGCATAACTTTATTAGCGTTGTCGTCTAGAATTCCATTATCATATACTGAATTGAGGAATTAAATTTTAATCGTACCTCTGCTCTCAATTTCTCTCATGCATAGGAAGTATTCTTGAATAAACTCACATTTTTTTATATTGCGATTTACCGACATGTTATGTTGCTGAGCACTGCTTAGGTACTTGGCTCAAAAATTTTTCTAGCAACTTCTTTTTTAAAACCCTGTATCAGGTTATACCTTTTTCGGTTTGCAAATTATTTCTTTCCAATTTCTTCAAATTCTTTGATCCATTTTTTAATTTTGCAGTTCTTGTCACCAGCAATAATATTTTTCAACTTCTTCAAAACACGAGAATATCGCAGGCTAAAACCAATTCTACCAGCTTGAAACGAGATTTAACATCTGCTATTTTATTTTTGTATTTTCTCAAATCTACTGCAAAATAATCGCGTTTTGTGATAAATTTTTTAATTATAAAAAATGTAACTTGAACTTTTGTTTAGCGAACAGCTGCAGTAGTGCTTTCAAATACGCCGCCAACGATAACCAATCCCAATCGTTTGATCTGTTAATTCGCGTTACTCTAATTAAGTTTGATAATGTTTGTTTCAAATGTTTATTTCTTCTTACAATACTCTAATTTAACTCTTTATTTCAAAATCGACTTCAGATTCTCGGCTTCAGACAACCCTAAACACTCTCGCCCTGCTTGTCTGCGGATTGGATCGAAATTGCCACATTCCCAAATTAAGAATGTCTCGTGCAACGTGAAAGAAATTGTTCCTAAATTACTGGAAAAATTTTAATTGCAAGGCTCAATCTTTGAATTAGATATAGTTTGGAACGAGGCTCACCATTGGCTTTATATATTTTAGTACCAAGATGGCATATGAAAACGATAGCTGGGGAACAAAATACTCCAAGTGTTTCGACGCAAAGCGGGACAAAGTAGTAGTTTTGTTAAATCAAATCGTTGTAGTTAATAAACTTTTTCCTTGCTGCGGCCTTTGCATGAGACAGAAGCTAAGACATGAGAAAGGGTCATTGAATCCCAACAGGTGGCATTCCACACTAAATTCTCCCATTTTCCTAAGGGTTAATCCCTTAGAAAATGGGGACTCCGTCAGGGTTTCCTATGTGGCAAGATATTCTCCCTGTGCTTCTTTAGCGGGATAATGCATGCACTCGAGTTCTATCAGTTTTCTCACTAAAAATACAAATGTGAGGCTTGCAAATACTCAATCATGGGTGCTTCAATTGCAATTTGGAATAGTTGTCATTAAGTTAGGTTTCAAGATTCAAACAGGGAATACAGTTGAGTCAAGCCCCTATTATCAAAAATTGAGAAGTTAAGAATCTTGTCTTATCTGCTTCTGTAGAAAATGCCAAACCTTGAATGATTTTGGGCACATTGATTTTATCCCACTGCCTTTAAATTGAAAGATTATCTAGAATTTAAGAGTTATGACTTAACCAGACTGCCAAATCTTTTTGATATCCACAAACTGAGATAGTGGCTTCATTTACTAATTGGGGCACTCATTGCAGCAGGTAGAAACGCAATCCTGGAAAAGGCCCTTTTTGATTGTGTTATAAGGTAATGATGTCTTCAAATTCATATAAAGAAGTTGTCCGTAAAAAGTACATGAGTTATGGATTTCCCAAAGTATTCTTTAGAAGAAAATAAGCAGAGTAACGATTCAACTCTTTGACATTCACTATAAGCTTTTGCGGTTTGTCAAGTTTGTTCTTAAAAATTGTCGTAGTGGCTTATTCAGTCAGAGATAATCCTAATAGAGGCAGTTGCTTCTTAACAATGGAGATTCCAGGTAAAATTTGACTAAATGTGTCTTTTACAGCTAAACCCTTAGCTTTACAAAAGAACAGTTTACATTTACTCGTGTTAACTCCCAAGCGGATCTTGTTGCATTAACTTATTATTGTTGAAAAATTCTTTAATGCAATCTTTGGGTCTTCAGCAAGGCAACCATCATCCAAATGCTACATATTGAGCTCCTAAGAGAGAGAAGTAATAATCTTCTTCTTAACAAGGTAAAATAACAGTGAAACAGCAGGATCTCCTTATTGGGTTCCGTTTTCAAAACGAATAATATTTTTCCCAAACAGAAGAAATGATGAAAGCCATAAAACTGTCTTCAAAAACTTAAGTCTCTTGAAGCATGAGCTTTGACCCCCAAAAAATAACTTCTGTTTATAGTGTTAGAAACATTGCGGAAGTCCATCTTAAGAAATACTTTTCCCATTCCTTTGTTTTGGTCAGAATGACAGCTTGCTGAATGTACTACTGCTCTGCATCCACTTTTTGTTGCAAAACCAAGTTCACAAAAACGAAAGTAGTTGCCTGTTGTTTCTCTATACTTCTTAATTAATTTTGCTGCTAATCTGCCGATTTGTCGTATTCCAAGTCTATCAATAGAGATGGGTATTTTTCTTTAAGGCCCTTGAGGGTCTAATTATTAATACTCGCTATACCATCATCAGAGAATAAAACTGTCCCGCTGAGCTTAGATTACCATTGAGTTTAAATAAATCGAAAACGGTGATCTCTATCGAATTGTTACAAGAGTACCTTTTTTGCGTAGAAAAGTCTAAGGAAACAATTTTTGAAATAATATTTTAAAATAATTGGAAAAATTTTAAAATGTGACTCAATAACCCTCACTATTCTGTATTCAGATGGTAACATGAAATTAATTATTCCAATGTCTTATAATCATTTCCAAAATCCCTTTAAAGGGTTGTATCTATCTTATTACTCAGTTTTAGAAAAAGTGTACATAAAAGAGTACCCTTATTTTTGGACATACTATCAGCTCTAGAAATTAATGTAGATAATTTTGGACTACTTTGTATATGCAAGAGAAGATGCAGATGTACTTCTTGCACTCTTGGGAATACGCTTGATATGTACTGATGTCCCAAGTTCTCCTAGTTGGCTTCTTAGCTTAAGTACAAGATCATTAATATCCGCCTGAGATGCAGATTTAAGGTTGGGTTGTTTTTGTCCGATGTGTATACTAAGACCCGTGTAAGTTTGCAATATCATTTTTTCCGCAGTTGGGGAAGATCACCTTAACGGATTAGGGAAAAGTTAGGCTCATTTAAACTCCTCTATTCTTCGGTTAATCTTTTGTAATCCTAACCAACGGGTAGCTACTCTTCTTTAAAGTTCCTCCAAGCAACAGTTTCGAAAGGTAAAAAGCGATGAAAAAATATTTTTCTAATTTTAAAGTAATAAAATACCCTACGGCTTATGGCTCAAAAAACGACGACTTCCCAAACAAGAAAATTTTCAAAAGCACTACCAATCGAAAGTCCACATTTGACTCTATTAGATAGTATAATTTCTACTGAAAAAAATCTTTGATTTAAAAGAGCACAATAGTTATTTGTGTAACTAGTGCAACAAATATCTTTTTTAATAACTTTTTACACTAGTGCAAAAATGTTTTTACACTAATAAATTGCTTTTTGCACTAATGCAAAAGAAACTTTTGGCACAGCAATTGTAGCAAAAAGTGGTCACTTATTGCACGATCGTAGAAAAAAGTCAACTTTCAACTTTTAACAGGATACTTTTTGAATGTAGTTTTCATGTAAATTTTTAGTTCTTTTTTTTTTGAGATGCAACAAATTAGAACCAACTGTGAACCTATGTTAGGTATATGTACAAAAATAATTTAAATAAAATTTTATAAAACTGTATTATTAAATAAAGTCGTGAAAAGATACAACTGCAACTTCATAAGCAACGTGGTTTTGAAAATCAGAAAACTTCCAGTTTCTACTACTTGGGTAATAATAAAACTAATTCGCATGGGCACGGAATAAGGCAATATACAGGGTGCCCCAGAGACCACTCCCTAGGTTTGCATTTCCATTATTTTTTATTTTTTTTTAAAACTTTGTAATTGAGATTAAATTTTCTATAAGATAAGTAAATATAATTTTCAAATTCTGCACTTGTATAATAGTAGCTATATTCAACTTTTTTTTCAAATAGCATAATATACTTTTTTAAATATTTTGATTAGTACCTTTTATTTTCTTTACAACCATATAAAAAAAATGGGTCCTACATAAGAATTTTTTTTAGAAAATACAATTAATGTAGGTTTGGATCATGGAAATAACTAATTTTTGTCATTTTTATCTAGAAGCCTATAAAAACAATGCGTAAAGTTAGTTGTCAAACTAAATTTTTGTAAATGAAATTAAATTTTTATAAGATAAATAAATACAATTTTCTATTATAACATAATCACAAAAATACTAATATTCACATTAGCATCATGTCGCACATTTTGGAATTTACATATGACTACTAGGGTGGGTAAGGTATGGAATGTTTAGGTTTTAGTGTTTTCCTAAACCTTGAAGCAAATGTTTTGCTAAGACAATCCAATCCACAATTGCACACGGTTTTGTCACCACACTGTACAGGTTTATACTGATCTTCTGGGGCACCATACATAACACTTACATCACAATACAATTATTAAAATGTACCATACGATTAAATAAATAAATAAATTTCGAATTGGTATAATTCATATTTATTATGATAAACGAAACACTAGAAAATTAGGGAAATCAATTTCGACAACTAACTTTACACATTGTTTTAATAGACTCCTAGATAAAAATGGCAAAAATCAGTTATCTTTATGGCAAACTTAGCCTCAACTATTATCTTATTTTAATAAAAATTCTTATGTAAGACCTATATTTTTATATGGTTGTAAAGAGAATAAAAGGTACTATCCGAAATATTAAAAAAAATTTTTATGTTATTTAAAACAAAAAGTTGAATATCGCTACCATTATACAAGTGCAGAATTTGAAAATTGTATTTACTTATCTTATAGAGAATTTAGTCTCATTTACGAAAATTAAAAAGAAATAATAAAAATATAAAAAATAACTGAAATATAAGCCTGGGGAGTGATCTCTGGGACACCCTATGTTTTCTACGTTGTTGACATTAATGAATAATTTTATTTATTACATTTATGACAGCAATTTATAAATTAAACTAGTAAAATGTTAACGCTGTGACCTTTTCAGTTTGTATTTAACCTACGTGTCTGAAATTCGATTCCAATCAAACATACCAACTTCAAATAAATAATTAGTAAATGTGTTTTGTTAATTAATAAATATCTGCAAAAAAATGCAATTATTATATGTACTTCAATTTGCATTTATAAAATGTCTGCATACAAAACAGAAAGAAGCTCGTGCTAAATAATTCTGTTTTAATTAATAATCTCAATTACAGTTCAAATTTCAATTGTATGTAAATACGGATTTATTTGAATGCTTTTCAAAGCAAATGTATTCAATGATCAATAATATTTTTTTAAAATTGATTAATGATGACGTTTAATTAATAATGTGACATATACACAGCATTCGCTTCCATAAATAGATTTTTTCCGCAATCCTACAATGCTTGCTAGGGGATCTCATAGATTCCAAGCATCGCACTCAAAACTACTGAGAAGGTTTAAAAAAGATTTTATTTTCATTATTATTATTATTATTATTTTTCTTTTTCTCTCCAAAGATCATTTTTTCTTCTAAACTTGCTTACGTTTATTATGAAAGCCAAATGTGTGTATTCCATTTTGAAAATATAGCAAAATATCTTATTAGGGCTATTTATAAGGAATTGAAAATTTGCCTGTCGTGATGCTGTTTGATCTAAAGCTAACATTTTTTAAAACTATTATTATTCCACGGCTTGCTCTGATCAACCTAAGGTGGCTACATATAATGTGTCCTATTGATAAGATAACAAGCTTTGTTTTTCCAAAACGCAAAATCAATTAATTAAATGAAATGCTAAAACAGGTAATGTTTATAAATTCCATAGGTCATCTTTGTTTATTACCGTTCTGATATTTATAAAAAATGAAAAACCATTTTTTCAACTTTGGCATCTTGTATTTTCTATAACTTTTGAGTCTTGGACCTACTCCCTGAATCTTAGAATCTAATGTAGAATCTAAAAAACAAAATAAAAACAACGTGTTATCATTTTAAAACATGTAGTTGATGGTCGTATCTAATTTTTGAGCAACCGTACACACATACATTTATCTTAAAAAAGTTTTCCTTCCTTGAAACTAAAATGACGTAGTTTTGCATTTTTGTTTAATTACCAGTTTTGGAGACACCTTTTCAATGGGACATACTGAACTTATCTAAGTAGGTTTAACTTCATTATTTAGACTTTACTGATAAATATTAGCGTTGTCCTGGTACTGGTGATATGCTTTTGATAAGTGGATCTATTATATTTGTACATCTAATCTGTTGGGTCTTAGATTTGTTTGTCTTAATCCCTTAGACACTGGCAGAAGGAAATGTTTCAATCTTTGATAGCAGTGTAGCTTTTCTGTGGGGCTAGTGTTAATAATTGCTCTGATTAGAATTATGACACGTTTTTATCATCCGTCTAAACTTTTTTGTCGCGGAGACTGATGAAGGAGTTGATTGAAATCCAAAAAGGGGGTTGCTACTACTAGAAAAATTCTGCGGTGGTAGTCTTCAAATGACGACCGACAGCGGTAAAGGGATTAAGGAGAGCCCCGATTGACCTCTGACGTTTCTAAGGTGAAAAACGAAATTCCAAAAGTAGGTTTAATCGCCCCGCAGAGGTGCCTCCAGAAGAAGAACTATCTGAGAAGAAGCGCACTTAATTAGATATTTACAATGCAACTGAAATTGTTTGGAATACGTTTGGAGACACAATCAAGTATTGAGAAATTCAATTCTAAAACTGTATTGAGATGGATATTACAAGAAAATGTTTGTTTTTATTTTATTATTACAATTTATCAAATTTGCATGCAGCATTAAAATCTTCTTTTAAGAAATTTTGGATAAGAGATAATGTTTCTAAGCCTGTGCCTCATTCTTTAGAAGTCGTGTCTTCTATGCCTTGTTCGTTTTTACGCACACTTCTTCATCTGGCTGATGTTGAAAGTTCTGAGTTACTGAAGAATAATTTTTTAATCATTTACTTGTGCCAGGCACGGCTTTTATTAACATTTTAAAAAGGGTTGTTTTCTATTTTTTCAATTACTAACAATTTCCGTATATTAACAATATTTTCTAAATTTGAAGTTATAGATTGAGACCAATTTTAACACCGCCGAACCCTTATTTGGGTTGAAGTCTCTCGAATTCACGTGAAACCTAGGTATAGCTTTTACAAAGGTTCTCAAATAGGATACGCATGGGTTAGTTTTTCACATGTGCACATGATTGGAATAAACACATGTAATGAATAATAACAATTACAACCTTTTCGCCACGCTGACACGCAGGTTTACTTTGCTTTTACCGTTGCGTGTGTACTGCACCAGCACGGTAATTACTTGGCTTTATCGACACACGTTGTGTCTGTAGCATTTAAAGTTATCGCTTTGATAACGACATGCACTTTAACACTCACAGTCGGTACAGTTAACTGTTGCATTTCGTTAGACACACATTTTATTTATGTTCAATAAATAATAAAATTTGATTTTGTTACGCTTTGATTTTGACCTTCACGTAATTAGTACCATTACATGTTGGTATCATGGAAATGTTGCTTTAAATATTAGGTTGAACCAATTTTGAAAATTGGAAAATCATCTAACATAAGGTAATGTTACTAACGGTTTCCAAGTGTTAGGTAAACCATTTTAATCGCCCCCGCTTATCTGGACAACGACGGTGTCTTTCTATTTTGATTTATTCTTTAATAAGGCGGTTAGATAAATATTTTCTCTTTTGATTTAAAAACACACAATGGCAACAAAGAGAGAGAATGTACTATAATTTTCACCCAAGTTATAAGACGCAACCCCTAACGAGTGTTCAAATAAAAAACTGGGATGTTTTAAATATCCAATATTTTTTTAACAAAGTAGTCCCAGCTGATTCGTGATATCTATCGTATGTGTATTTCCTAATTTGATTTGGTTATTTCACTTCAAATTTTACAAATTCTTAATCCTTTCAATCGATTCAGTTTTTTTTAGAATTTGAGGACCGACTCTTTCCATCTCCACACCACTATGCGCTATTTTAATGTACTGCAAAAATGACTTGCCTTATATTATATTTGGTTTTAGGCGGTTATCCCCAAAATGGGTTAGTCCTGGGGGATGTGGTGTCCCCGTGACCACTTAGCTCCAAGGAACGCATAGTTCCAAACCGCTTATCGTCAGGATCACTTATCCCTAGATCGCTTAATTTCTGGATTCTTTATCTTTGAGATTACTTAGTCCCAAGATTGTTTAGCCCCGGGATCGCTAGCCCTAAGATTGCTTATCCCCGAAATCACACAGCTTCAAAATCTCTTAACTCCGTATTTGCTTAGTCCCAAAAAAATTCAAACTGTTCAATTTTGGTTTTTAATTTTGTATATATTTTGTTTTTGAATTGTCAGTATAAGTGTATTTTTTTAAAAAATGAAATTTCAATAATTATTATCTCCCAACCAGCGCCGTTAACCGCCGATCAGGTATAAATTACTATCAAATGTATGTCGTACAAAATGGCTAACTTACAGATTTTAACATCCCTCAATTGTTAGCTTGGACACAATTAAAACACAAAAAAACTAACTTAACTAATCTATTTCCAATGAGTCAAACTTATATTAATTTATGATAAAAAATGTAAAATATTGATAGCAATTAAAAATCTGATTTGAAAAGGATAATCAGTATCAAGGCTAATATGGCGTTGTGGATAAGCTATATCAAGGCTAAGGCTAAGTGATCCCAGGGTTAAACAATCCCGGGGCTAAGCAATTTTGGGGTTAAGCGATCTTGGGGTTAAAATGATCTCAGGGTTTACACCGATTCCGGGACTAAACGATCCTAAACTAAGTACGCTCGGCGTTACAAACCCTTCGGGGCTAAGCAATTTTGTGGCTAACCGTCTTGAATTGGTCTCCGACTTAACTACGGAATTTTAGAAAGTTTTTGGACATCGTAAAAACAAATACAATAAACGCTAAAATTACCATCGTGCTAATTATCTCAACACTTGATCCTTCTTTTAGAAGTAAAAATGATACCAGTCAAAAAGACACCGTCCCCTTAATTATGCCGACGTTTCGACTAGTTATGCCAATCTTTTTCACGACAGTCTATGTATTTAATAAAAATTTATAAGTACAAGTATTACACATCCTATATAATAAAGCGCTAATTTTTTTCATGTCTGTCTCCGAAATTAAACGGAAACTTTAGACATTTGAAATTCGGCATACCTATAGGCCTTGCCTTCAAACCAACGGAAAAAATCCTAAAACCGGAAATTTTCATTTAGGGACGGGGCCAGGAGCGTCTCCGTCTGTTATAGGTATAGCATTATTAAATTCATGCATTAAAATTTGCCCGTCAATTGACAGGGGTTTTAATCTAGTAAAGTTATAAATTCATAATTGATTTTTTTTGTTGTTTTTTAATATGTAAAATCATAATACTAATTGAACATAAACATACATAAGGACATTGGTTTGCTTTGCCCATTGACTTGTTAATTTTGGATTTTTTACTTACCTTGCTAATGACGATTAAAAAGCTTCACCGAAATTGAAGTTATACAACACACATAACAACGTAAGAGGACTTAGACAAGCGGTAAATACTTTTACAAATTTTAAACTTAGCGATTTTTTTCTTATCGTTTTCTTTCATAACATGGATATGACAAATGGTAATATGATGCAATTATTCCAAAGCTAAAAATAAGATAAGCTCCTTAAAAGTATACTAACTTTTTAAAATTAAACAAGTAAATCTGTATTAACCGTAAGCTACCGACGAAATTCTGTCGTTGCTAGATCACACTGCAAACGAATGATGTGGAGCTAGACCATTGCCTGGACATTATAAAATTCTTAAAAATTTTAAAAAAATTTTTTTTTTTTTTGGATATTTTGAATTTAATTATTACTCTATCGTAATAAAATTGTGCAACCTGTTTTATAAAACATGCAACTCACCTTCACATTCGTATTTTCTCTCTATCTGTTGTAATAGTGATGCAAATCCTGTTCAAATTTAAGCACTTACTTTAAATTTTGAGATCTAATAACTATTAAAAAATAATAAATTAAGAAAAGTTGAGCGCCACCTTTTAGATTCAACTTTCAACACACTATTACAAAATTTAAAGTTCAAAAATTGTAAAACGGCTTTCCAAGATTTAAAACGGCAAAGGTCTAAAGTGTACTTTTTTGTATAGGTAAACGCCACTCTTAAGTTCTCGCCCAATTTTGAATAATCTGAAAGTGTCAGTAACAAAAATTGGGAAAACTAGAACCCTTCGGGTTTGACTGCAAGTTAAGAGCAAAATTTAAGAAACGGATCTCTATTAAGAATAAGTTCTAAAACCAGCAGCTACATACATAATTGGACCGTTTTCTACACAATACTCCATTGATAATCTATACTAACAAAACAAAAATTTACACAATAAATGATGACACGACAAACAAAATTTTAATAAGTCCAGTATGTGATCTTTATAAATCTGATTTGATTTAGGTGTAATTGTCCGATTATGGGCCCCCAGACTACTTGTCCAAAAAGTGTGAGCAGGCTTTCCAAATAGACTAAAAGTTGCACATTTTAAAAATATTTTTATATGTACAGCGTGATTCAGAAAACGGAGATTTTTAAATTGAACACCTTCTATATTTTTCACCGTAATTCATATCCCTAGCTTCAGCCGTTTTCAATTATTGGGATTATTTCAACGTTTTGAATAGATGTACGGTATCAAACAAATTAGTGTAGCGTGGAAGTTATTGTGGAGATATTTTACACAGGACGTTCGAAAAATTTGGTTAAAACTTTGCCATAAAAATACCAATTTTTTCAAATGGAAACCACAATTGTTTATGTCACTAGTCAATTCTCCTTCGAAAGTCAATGGTGCCAAGAAATAAAGGAAGACGGCAGGAGATGAAGGATTTTCTAAAAAGAAACTATAGTTTCTGTCAGAAAACCAGAAGCTACTAGCTTAAGTAGGATTACGTACTTTAATAGAGCAAAAATTTCCATATTCTTTTCAAATCTGGAAATTCTTAAACCTAGATGCTATCAGGATCTTTAATGTTGACAAAACAGGCATCACAACAGTGCAAAGACCAAGCAAAATACTAGTCCCCAAAGAACAAAAGCAAGTGAGATTTGTCACTAGCTTGGAAAGAGGAATGAATACAACGGTCCTGTGTGCCTTTAGCGCCTCAGGTGTTTTTATTCTACTGGTGTTTATTTTTATAAACAGTTGACCATTCTGTAGCAAAAAAATGAGCCAGGAAGTCTATACGATCGTTCCAATAAAGGATGGACTAATGAAGAGTTATTTTTGCAATGGTTTGAACACTGTTTGAACCTGTCCTCTTAATTTTAGACAATCATAACTTTTGCAAGGCGAATGGCATTGTATTGTTAACAATACACATACGATATATAAACTGCAACCATTGGACGTCTTTTTTTACTCTCCAGAAAAACTACAATAATGAATTTACCAAATACCTAAAAACACATCCTTACAAAAAACGCATGCTTTAAAGTGGATAATCTTTTTCAACAGCATTTGTCCAACTTATTCTGATGTTTTTAATGATGAGGACTTTGCACTAACCGAATTCCATACTAGAGGTAATAGAGAAGAAATCGAAGCTGAGAATAAGAAAACTAAAAATAGACCAAAAAAAGAAAAGTTTTGAAAGCAGATCGATTAAGTACTAACAATTTACAAAAAAATTCAAAAAATTGTAAAAGTTTAACATCAAGAAGGACGACAATTATATAGCAGTTCAAGCGAAGAAGAGGTAGATGCGGATGATGATGATGATGACTGAGAGGATATTTGCCAAATTTATGGCGAATTTAGTAAAGATTGAGAATTATGGTTAAGATGTACGAAATGTGGAGGCTGGGCTCACAAAGCGTGCACTGATGGAGTAAAAAAATTCATTTGTGACTTTTGCACTTAATTAAACGTAGATTGTTGTGTTGATACAAACGTGCCTATCATTTTTTTTTGTAATTTTTTAATCAATTTATTTTCTTTATTACATGCTTTATTTTAATAATAATAATAATTTATTGTCAACAGAATTTAATTCCATTTACAGAACAACTAAAAACTAAAGAAAATTTGTTAACATAATATCCAACAAGTTATACCAAGTTATAATACAACAAAAAATAGAAATAAACATATATTATAAAAAGTAGAAAAACACATTTAAGCAGTGATTGCTTTTACTAGAATATCAACTGAGCAAATATTGATGTCATAATTCAAGCAGTAATCATTAAAAAGTCTACACATTATTTGAATTGGAGCTCTTAACAGCAAATTAGATAACAAACAGAAAAACACCAAAAACTGAACTAAAAAACTTTACTCGGACACGTGTTTCAATAGCTAAACTATCATCATCAGCGAACCGGTTTGCAGTAAATGCGAAGTTGATGTAAGTTTTACCTAATGTTAATAATTTGCCAATTTTTTAAATTTTAATTACGATTTTAATCAACATAAAGCATGTCTTAGGATACTCTAAATGTGATTAAATTATTCATTAAAAATTTTTACACGATCAAGCGTAAAATTGACTTTTTAACCTCATTTTTGGGAGTAAAGTAGAACATTTTGCCCGCGGGCTTAAAGTGTTACTTTTGCGCCTGTGGGCTTTTGGTTTTTAAATCGTTAAAATTGATCTAATGTATTGCTGGATGCAACCAAATCGCCATTATTGGTGTATATTGTATTGACTATTCTGTAATCAACTTTAACAATACTGTAATGATTGATACGTTTGTTAAAAAACTGTATTCTGTAAACGTTTATGTGCAATTTGCACTTCACACTTCACAGTGCTTCTATTTCACTGCATGAATGCAGCCATCCCTTTAAAACTTTAGTAGTGTAATCTCCGTAACCTAACCTTAATCATTTTTCTTCTACTTTTCCCTTCCTTTATTTTCTATTTGCTTATTTTAGTCCTGTTATCGCTTGTTCTCTATGATTTTGCATTCCGTTTTATTATTTCCATCGTAATCCTACTCCTGTATGACAAAACAGTTTTTATAAGGCTAAACACATTTCGAAATCTTTGTTTCGGGTAAGCATAAAATAAGTGTGTAATTTATTATTAATACTCTGCTTGTATTTTAGATTAACAACATGTGGAATGCAATTCAAATAAGGTCGTTTATTTCCAAAACATAGGCCAGACTAGACCTTCACAATCATTAAAACAGACTCTAAATTGTCAATGTCGTCAATGAATAGCTGCGACAATTGCTCTCTGCGGCAAGTCCCAGCAATTCCAATAATTAAAGCGACCTATTTTTTTATACTATGTTAGGTATAATATTATTAATCAACACAATTGACTTACTTTCATCATTAAAAATCTATTATTTGGAGATTCTATAATAAATTTTAAAATTTGTCCCCTTGTTAAAATTTTTAATTTTTTTGGTTTGTATTCGTCCCAATTTCTTTTAGAATTTAGTTACTTTTTGAAATTGCTTATTTCTAGATTTTCATTAATTGAGATAGCGGCCTTCAACATTGAATAAATCGACCAAGGTGTTGATGATTTAAATACTTCTGACTTCTCAAACAAATATGCTAAAAGCACATTTTTTGATGTTTTTGCCTTTTTTGAGACACCACTTAATATAACCAATGTAAGTTTTTTAAGAAATTTTCAGCGATTTTGACCTCCCTCAAGAAGCACGACTAGCGATCGCTTCTGGTGGCGTACAAGATCTCGAAAATCTTCCATTCTTTTTGTTAAATATAATTTGATGCTTGAAATTTTATAATATGACAGTCACTGTGAGTGACAAATGAAAATTATCTAAGGCACCATGATAGTAAGTAATACACTTTTACTAGATGTATGTTAAAGTGATGGGCGTAGATTGACTTTTAAATTATGACCTTTTGGTATTGAATGTATTTTAATTGTATTATAATCACATTCTGTGAAAATTGAAATATTTAAACAAAGTTTACATACATATTGATTTACAAAAAGAAATTTAATCGCAAATACTTATTATTTTGTACATTATTTATAATATACCATACGTATTATGGTGGCTAATGTGTATAGAACCCGATGTTTATTAATGAAATGTAAAAAATTTACGATTTCATAAAATTTATTAGAATAAGAAAGTTAAAATGTTTGAGAAAAACCAAGTTACCACGTACATTTAAAGTTTGTATTGAAAAGAGAAGCATAAAAACATATTCGAGATCAGATTTCATATGCATACCGCCGCGTGTGTAAGGTTGTTAGGTACGACCAGCGACAAAAATAAATCCCAGTTTCGAGATATATTTTGTGAAAAAGCAGAGTTTGAACATCCCTACAATTTTAAGTTTGTAGGTATAATCTTTGTTATCCTAAAGTTCGAACATATTCCAAGCAAAATTATAAAAATAAAAACGACTTCAAATTAAAAACATAATAGCTATTTATGTAATGAGTCTTTATTGACGATTTTTATGCTTAGGTTAATAAACATAAGACGAGCTGTTATTAGGTACTAGAAAAAAAAACTAGAAAAATTTGGTTTTCTTCGACATCAACTTTGCTGTCATCTATAATCTTTGTATGGCTCCTACAGTGAGTATACATGATAATACGTCGACACCAGAGAATCGTGATAGCGGGTCGACAACGATAACCATCACCTCTGACACATCCGAGAAGCCAATTTCTATCACATATTCGCGACCTTCTGCAATTTACATCACCGCGTACTTAGATTTTAAGATTTCGCTTTTATTATGTTTTAATGATTTTCATGTTTGTACGTACACGTTATTTTGCCACCAATATTTACATTAAGATCAGATTTAATTAACGCGTTTGCGAAAATTTTGGATTTTGCTGATGGCCAGCCGATTAAAACAGAATTTCCGGTTTAAAGCGTATTGATTTACCTGATGGTCGTGTGTAGGTGCAATTGAGAAAATTGTCCGTATTCTTTTTTTGCTCGCGTTTACATTTCTAGTAAAGAATCAACAGTATGTGTAAGTACTTATTAACATCCTAACAACGTCTTTCTATTATTGTTAATTATTATCTATATCCTGCTTCTACCGTCGAAGGTTAATTAATTGTAATGTACTTACTCTGTCTTGCTAAATACGTTATTTTATTACTGTTTGATTGTATAATGTATGTGGAAATTGAACAAGTGATATATAATATAATTCTCTCTTGGTAACAGTTTGTTTATTTCTGGTCCTGTAATCTTACTGCTAAGAACGACTCACCAAGAACGTAGGTAGCGCCGAATTCAAATCTGTATCTCTACTTATCATCTTGTCAATAAGAACTTTCCACTACCTCTCGTGATTGCTGTTAGTCGGCGTTGTTTTGAAACTGACAACAAATTGTTATTATTTCTCCCAACAAAATTTAGAAATTTGCTTAATTACCTAAATGTTTGTTACATAAAGTTACAATAAACAGTTTTCAAGTATTCACTTACTGACTAACAAGTTATTTAGATTGATCGACAAATAATTAAGGAAGATTTATTTAAGAATATTGACTATATTGAAGAATAGTAAAATATGCCAATAAATGTATTAACTTTAAAAAGTTTTGTGTTTTGTATACGGGACCAAAAAATAATTAAATAAAGTCGATTTAGCAAGCATCAAACGTTTAATAGTACTTTGAATCGGGAGACAATCGAATGATGTATTGAATACTCGGTATGTTGGATTTTGAATCCCAGTGAAATTCAAGTCTTTTTACTTACTTGGTAGCCTTCAACAAACCCAACAAAGTTACAACGCATTGTAATGGCCATCAATTCCAAGAAGTACCACAGGAATAAACATAGAGCAAAAGTAGTTATATGATGCCGGTTCTGGACCACTTTTGGCGCAAAATTTGAATTTTAATCATCATCGTAAATGTTCGGGCAAGCTTTGTAAGTCAATATGGAGGGGGCGTGCGCGTCGGTTCGTGCGCAGTCGGTCATCTTTGGGTTTGTTTGTAAGTCAAGATGGCGGCATCTGCATTTACGCCTGCAGGTGTATCCGTTGTGGCCGTCGGCTATGTTCGAAAGTTTTCGGTTGTCGGTCATGTACGGAAGCTTTCGGTCATGTTCGTGTTCGGTTGTTGTCGGCAATGTTTGGGAAGGGTCGTAAAGTCAAGATGGCAACGTTTTGAGTGACTATATATAAATTGTGTAATTTCGTGTGTGTAGTTTATTATTTGAAACGTATTAGCAGAAAATGTCTATATTTTTGCTAATGTAAATAAGACAGCTCATGTGCTTCCATATGTGAGCCTTCGAGAGTTAGGTATTGGTTAGCCAAAAACGGAGATAAGCCGTTTATACAAAAAGTGTTCATGGGCTTAAATTTGAAACTGATATAAAAAATAAATTAGATTATTTTCCTAGAATTTGGGGTAGATATGTACCGGATGACTTTTTGCAGTCATCGACACACCAAAGTTTACAGCCCTCAGCAATATAAAGAAATTTTAAATTCAAAATTTGAGACGATCAAATTTACCTGTGAAACAGAAACAACCTTAAGTTACCTTTCCAAGACACTTTGAGTGACAAGAAATGGCAACAAACCTTAGTAGTAACAACTTGCAAAATCTTTTAGGCAATCCGAAAGACCCAATAGAAATATGTGATAAATCAGAATATATAAAATTAATTGTAAAGACTGTAACCAAGTATATATAGGGCAAACCAAGAGACCTATTAAAAACTCGTTTGCCATGCATAATGCTTGAAAATGGCCAAGTAGGCGACATTGAATTAATTAAGAGGGTATATAATAAAATTAACTTGTTCTTATGAAAGTTTAGACTTTTTAAAATAGAAATTTGCTTATGAATTATGATGATCACGGTCCATTAAAAATTTTGGAATGTTTTAAGTATCTAAGAATCAATTAAGTTTAACGATGCGTGATAATCAGATAGTATATATAAGCTTCCCGTTGTTTTTTATTTTTAGTATCGGTTCCCTGATGATAACAGCTTAGCTGTTGAAACACGTGTCCGAGTAAAGTTTTAGTGCAGTTTTGGTGTAAATTTACTGTTGGATATTAAATGAAAGCATTGGATTTAAACAACACACATTTATTTAATTTTTTATACAAATCTTATATCTAACTTAAATGTATACTAATTAATACAAAACTGTGTGCGTTTTTCTTTCAATAATTTTTAATTCTTGTCTATATTGTTTCACACGCGCTACTAAAACCGCACGCTTTGCATCGAGGTCCGTGATGGCCTCGATGTCCGCTTTCTGAAGTTTGTAGACCCTGCTGTACGTCTCGCTCATATCTTCCACAATTCGTTTTCTTAAAGATGACCACTCCACGTCATCCTCAGTTTTTGGAGTTGGCAGTTCCACCAAAGAAAAACTGGATGCAGGACGGTCGTACAGCGCCCTACACAAATTCCAATTCTTCCCCAAAGAAACCTGTTGGGGGGGATGAGTTTGTTTTGTGGAACCTAAAAAGAGATAAAAAAAATTAAGACACGTATTATAAGTAGCAATAAATAAAAATTAAAATATTACAAAAGGTAAATTACCTCATCCTTCTCGCCAAACAACTCCATGGATGACGCTAAACCTCTCGAGGCTGTTGGCTCAAGAACCTCTGGTTGATGCTGTAAATATAGTTAAAAAATAAATTTTAAAAAAATAAGAAAACGAAAATAAATACCTCTTCACCAACAACCTCTTGGGATGAGGGGATGACTTCACCATCACCTTCTTGATTTTGTAGGGGTGCCTGCAATAATTAATTAAAATTATTTGATTTAATAAATTAATTGAATAACTACCTCATCGTTAAAAACTGAGCAACTTCGATTGTCCAGCAGGGTCATTATATTTGATAACTCCGGCAACGGCTGTAAATATTTAAGGGTGTTTTTTGAGCAGAAAAAAACCAAAAAACGTGTTTTTGTTTGTTTTCTTTTGCGCATTATTTTCAGTTTCGTACATTTTCGTGTATTTCCTTAAATATTATTGTATTGTGTGCAGTTTTTTACTATATAAAAAGTGGTAATTTGCTAACAAGTTTATTACAACCATGTCTTTACAATGCCGTAAATTAATACTTTATTATTACATTTCTTAAAATTTATTTGTTTTTACTTGTTGATTTACTAATGTTAATATTTTTTTGTTCTTGATAGATTTGATGATTTGCAAGTTAACCCGGTCTACGTATCCTTATCAAAAACAAGTGGAAACACTTAAGAAAAGCCCATCCTGCAAAGTTCAAAAGACTGCAGCAGCAGGCAATGGATAGATGTGCTGCTGCTCCATTACCGAAACCGCCACCGCTGTTTGACGAGGAGTATTGGAACAACAGGGGTACTGAGATCCGCCACTAGCAACCCCTGTCGTTCCTGAAGAAGAGTTCTAGAGCGAAAACAAAAACGATGGGACGTACATACCCCAACCAGGGCCAGGGGTCATCCTGACTAAAACTGCCAAGAAGCACTTGGCACTTTATAAAAAATACAATAAATAATTTTTTTATATTTGTATTTTTATTTTTTTTTTGTATTTTGAAATAAATGATTAAACCATTGCAAATCTATTACTATACACATTCAGCCTGTGATCAGCGTTAAAGCAATAACTTAGTGTTTCTTCGGCAATTTTAATCCTTCTTTTAAATCGCATGTCATCTAATAGTGTTTTTGCCAATCATTTATCCTTGCTTGTTTTGAAGCGTAGAGCCAAACGTACATATAACGCACTTTATTTCGCTCTTCACAAAATACAACTTTTTACTTGTCATACTGCGGTTTGCAAGTTAGTTGTCAAATATCTATAAAACCCACTTCCTGTCGGTGATCGTTCAGTTTGTTGAAAGTGCGAAAGGTGAAGGAGTTGTTGACACCATAATACGATCTTTGCCGTTTGAATTACATATTCCGTCTTACCAGTATTGTGGTCCCGGTACAAATTTGGAAAAACGTCTTTTGCGAGGAGACAAAGGAATAAATCCTTTAGATTCTGCTTGTAAAGATCACGATATTGCATATAGAGACAGTAAAAGTTTAGACGATCGTCACAAAGCCGACAAAATCTTACAAAATAAAGCTTGGGAACGAGTAAAAGCCAACGACACTACTTTTGGAGAGCGTGCTGCAGCTTTACTAGTAACTGGTGCAATAAAAGCTAAAGAACATTTGGTATGGGTCTTTCTCATAGAAAAAGGGTTCACGTAAACATGCAGGAGTAAAACATAGAAAGAAAATTGTTGTGACGGCTCAATCGTATTTCGTAGAATAAAAAAACTATGCGGTAAAAAATGTTTTGAAGGTTCTGCAGAAAAAGCATTATCGGTTGCACGTCGCGTATTTAAAACAGTTCGTAAAAAAATTTTAAATTGCCTCGCATAATTCCAATACCAAAAACTGGAGGAATTTTACCATTCCTTATTCCGATATTTGCAGGTTTATCCGCAGCTGGGGCTTTAGCTGGCGCCACAGCAGGTATTGTAAGAGTTTTAAATGACGCAAAATGGAAGCAATTGCGCTTGGTAACAAGGGTAAGGTAGCGGAGTGTATTTGAAACCGTACAAATCGGGAGGTGCCTTATATTTAAATCCGTATCAACAAAAAAGCTAGTAAAATTACCCAAAGAGCCTTAACTGATGTTGATATTCGTCATTATGTTAAAAGAATACCCTATTTTCGCGACGTGTTTATGTCAGATAATTTACCAAAGAGGCCGTGGAAAAATGAATCGGGTGTAGTTAATCTAGATGATCTAAAAGGACCCGGAACTCATTGGGTTTGTTATAAAAAACGCGATCAACGTGTTCTGTATTACGATAGCTTTGGCGACTTACCCTCACCACTAGAAATTTATCGGTATTTTTGGGTTGTAAAATTTTCTATAATTATGAAAGAGAACAGTAGTTTGCGAACATCTTTGTCTCAAATTCTTATGCAATAAGGAGTAACTCATAGTTTCACATTAGTAATGTCCAGATCTTTCACCTTATCGGGAGTTGGTCACTTCGCTACTTGCTCCTTTTTCCACCAATTGAACTGGATAATAGATACAATTACGTTTTGGGTTTAATCGGCTTTTATGGTTGCAATTCGATAAAGAATATTACGTATGGAAAAGATAAATTTCACTACAGGTTAGAAAATGGTGATTTGCATTATATCAGTATTCCACACGGTGCATATGAAATTGATGAATTAGTGGCAACTATTAAAAGAGACCTACATCTCAATGAGAATATTGTACCCGATGCTACAAACCTAATAATCGAGGCGAATCATAATACTCAAAAGTGTGATATTAAATCTAAATTTCAAATCGATTTTCTCAACCTGATAGCATTGGTCGGATATTGGGGTTTTCAAAAATGCAGTTTTTAAAAGCAAACAGAAAGTATGAATCTGATATGAATGTAGAAGTTGTGAATCTTACAAACATTCAAATAGAGTGTAACATAATCAGTGGCTCATTTAGAGACGGTTTACCGTCACGTATACTGTATCAGATTCCAATTTCAGTTCCACCTGGTTATAGATTAGTAAATACTCCTACGACTCCGTTGTATCTGCTTGTTAATACTGAAGTTATTAATAACATAAACATCAATCTGGTGAATCAAAACGGCAAGTTGATTGATTTTGGAGAGAAACCATTTACGGTGCATTTAGAATTAAAACAGTATGGTCTTAAAATTTAACTGTAAAAAATCATACCACTATAAGACAGGTAACGCTCCACACTTTAGTACCAGTCGAGTTGTCGAAGGGTTAACGTTCGTTTTTACAATCTATTGGTTTAAAAGTAAGGCAATATTATGACGGATCCATTAAACGTTTTCCAAAAATCAGTTTTGACGAAACCATTGACCGAGATGATATTCATACGTATCTACCATACGAATCTAGTAGTAATTACGGTCTTTCCGACGAAATTAGAATTGTAATTCAAAGTCAAGATTTAGTTACTGCCACGTACGATAGCCATGTTTACATTGAGGGTTTTTTTAAATTAAATTCTGAGGATAATGAGAAAACTAGTAAACTGACAAATAATTTCCCATGCTTTTTATTTGAAGAAATTAGATATGAATTGAATGGACAAAAGGTTGACACCTGTAGATTGCCAGGATTAACTTCTTCTATTAAAGGATATGCATCATATACTCCTAATGAGAGTAGGGGCTTAAACGATGCCGGATGGGTTAGTGCTGATAATACATTGTCGGTTGTATACGAAGATACGAGTAAACCATTAGAAAAGCAGTTTTATGTTAATATACCGCTCAAGCATTTATTTGGTTTTGCTGAAGACTATAATCATGTGATCGTCAACATGCGACAGGAGTTAATCCTTATTCGTTCTCGAACCGATTTAGATTGCTATAAAGGTGAAGCTTCAGGTTCAATTACGTTAACAAAATTGCTTGGAAAGTACCACATATAACTCTAAGCGATAGTGCAAAAATTGCCTTATTTAACAATCTTAATCATAATTAATGTACCGTTTCGACAATGGGAAATTTACTAACTGCCTGCATTAAAATCTACAAAAATCCATGTATGGCCTGTTAAAACTTCAACTCAGCTAGAAAAGCCTCGATGGGTGATCGTTGCATTCCAAAAAACAAGAAAAATTCGCAGACAGAGAGCGCAGCCGATTTTTAGTGATGTCGATATCACCAACATCCAAATTGCATCTTAACTCAGAACGTTATCCTTACTAATCGATGAATTTAAATTTTAATGTTAACAAGTACAATACTGCGTATCAGAATTATGCTAATTTTCAAGTGAATTACTACAACAAAATAATTAGAGAACCATTGCTCAATTACGAAGAATTTCAAAAAATGTCCCATTTTTGTTATCAACTGTTCAAGACAAAACGAAAATTTGAAAACATCTACAGTGGATATCAAACTTGAAATTGAATCATCAAAGAACTTTGAAACAGACGTGGTTGCATACTGCCTCATATTGCATGACGCAGTCGTGCACTATAATCCGCTTACTGGAGAAGTTCGAAGAATGTGAAAAATAAAGTATATTGTAATGATCTTATATGTATTATTAGTGTGAAATATATAAAATAAGTTGTATCTTTGAGTTTTATTTATTATAGCGATGAAGTTTGTTCAACAAACAAGTAAATTATCAGTGTTTGATTTTGATGTTGCGGAAACTAGTAAAGAGTCTAAACATGGTGCTTTATTACCGGATAGTATCCGATGTATAATTTGTGGTCCTTCAAATTGTGGTAAAACAAACGTTATGTTAAATCTTCTTACAGATATAAACGGTTTGAAATTCGAAAATGTTGATAGCTATTCTAAATCATTAAATCAACCAAAGTATAAATTTCTAGAAAAGTGTTAAAACCTCTACGAGAAATAAATTATACATTTAGTAATAATGAAGATATAATGCATCCAAATGATGCCAAACCGCATTCCGTATTTATATTTGATGATATAAGTTGTGAAAATCAAAATCATGTACGCTCTTTCTTTTCAATGGGTAGACATAATTTGATAGATTGTTTTTATCTGTGTCAAACGTACAGTAAAGTACCAAACAACTCATACGAGATAATGTAAATTTGATTGTATTATTTTCTCAGGACGATCTCAATTTAAAACATGTGTATGAGGATCATGTAGGTTGTAACTTAAGTATGCAACAGTTTCGCGAAATGTGTTCGAATTGTTGGATTGAACAACACGGTTTTATGACGATTGATAAAGATGTTGATATTAATCACGGTCGCTATCGTAGAGGATTTGATGAATTCATTTACCCCTGACCAACTAAAGTTTACACTGATATGATATTCGAACAGCTCTACATACAGCTTTTATACAGCTCTGTACAAAACCTGTACAAAACCTGTACAAAACCTGTACAAAACCTGTACAAAACCTGTACAAAACCTGTACAAAACCTGTTTGAAACATCCTGTATAAACAGACCTGTACCTGTATAAACAGACCTGTACCTGTATAGACAGACCTGCACCTGTATAAACAGACCTGTACTTGTATAAGCAGACCTGTATCCTGTATACGAAGATATAAATAGAGCTTCTAATAAGAGCTGTATAAAACAGGTATAAATACAGATAAACATTTATATAATCTATTTGTGTGAGTTTGACATCTGAGGAGAGTGGTATAATCTCAGAGATATGAATTCAAAAGAAATTGAATTGAAACGGAAAATTGTTTAACAACAAAAAGTTTTACTGCAGAAAAATCACTTATGGATATATATAAGCCAATCATAAAACCGCTAACTAAAATATCAAAAAAAATCAAGTAATTGATGATGATGGTGATGACTACAATCTACCGAAAAAAAATTTAAAGCGATCATCAACTCCACACTCAAATAATTCGATAAGTCATAATTTTGAAGGTTCGCCAATATTTAAAAAGAACTATGGTAGGTGGAAAGTTCAACCCTTAGAAACATTTGAAGAACATTCGTCAACATTTTCAAAAAAATCAGTTCAACCTGCAGAAATATATGAAACTGGTGGTACTAACTCCGATTTAGATCTAGAAAATGAAGAAGAAGAACGTAGAAATGCAACGGCATCATTAGTACCTATCTTGGAGTCATCTTCAGGTGATTCATTTTTAGAACAGTACC